>JABWTJ010001114.1:0-43814 GCA_016801875.1 Solanum sitiens | reverse complement strand
CTTAAGTTTCTTTCTTGGTCTCTCTTGGCTTCAATAAGCAGCCCTAAAACACCTTAGGGATTCTTGAGTGCTGTCTCATTTTCAAGTAAGAAGTTTGAAGGAGAGTTTGAATTCTTGAAGTACAAGTTTAGAGGATAAATTTCCAGAATTAAGGTAAGACTTCAACCCATTTGTTTTTGTAACGGCCTGTATTTTTGTATGTGGTAGTTCTATTCATGTTATACTTGATATATACTTATAGTGTAGGTGAGGGATCATGTTTCTTACATGATTAGTGTTGGTTTAAACTAGCTTGGAAGGTGATGTAATGCCTTGCACGTTTTAGCATATGTATTGCAAGTTAACTCCGATGGAAAGTATTTAAGTAATTATAGTAAGGTGGTAATTGAGCTAGCAGTTGCATCACCTACTTGATCTATATTATAGTTAAAGGGCCCAAGTTTGATTGACCAGATTTAGGCTTATATTTAGGGGCTCATTTGAAGCCCAAACCTATTAAAGAAAATGTGAATGAAAGAAGGCCCAACAGCCAAATCTGCCAATTGGCCATTATGGATAAAGCCCAAGTGAAACTAAGTAAGTACATGACCTCCTAAGATTTGTTTTACCATGTTATTGGGCCAAGTGTGTACCACCTACTTGCACTAATCTGTCCCAAGCTGATTAAAAGAACAAAGGAAAAATGGACAGCCAAGGTCCAATAATATTAAGTCCAAAAGGGCCCAAGTTAAAAGGACAAGCAGGTGGGGCACCTACTTGACATTATATGGACCAAAATTGGTCAAGAGTGTCGGCCATAACACCTCCTTTTTCAAAGGATAAGGATCAAGTCTTATTCTCCATTTTGAACTTGCAAAATTTCAGATTTTCTTAAGTTTCTTTCTTGGTCTCTCTTGGCTTAAATAAGCAGCCCTAAAACACCTTAGGGATTCTTGAGTGCTGTCTCATTTTCAAGTAAGAAGTTTGAAGGAGAGTTTGAATTCTTGAAGTACAAGTTTAGAGGATAAATTTCCAGAATTAAGGTAAGACTTCAACCCATTTGTTTCCTCTCTTTGATTATGTTTGGATTGGAGAATTTTGTATATATTTATCAAGAATTCATGGATGATGATAAATCTTTGAGTCAATATTCTCCTATTATACTGAAAGATTTGAGATTGTTAGTGGCTGCCTTATGAATATTGTTGTTGAGGGCTGTTTGGGTATCTCTGGAAATGAGTTTGAAGTTGTATTAATGTGGCTAGGAAGGGTGTGGTGGTTCACCACTTATGTAAGGTTTGTATGGGCGTGATTTCCATCACACTTTTTTAGCTTTACAGTTTTGGAGACCTTATTGTGATTAGTGCTGATGTTAGCTAAATCATTGACTTATGTTGTAGATTAGCACCCAATAAGGACAGGCTGAATCGTGATAAGTGGTTATGGTCATTTAATTAAGGTATTGTAAGGCCTATTCGATTCTATATCCTTTTGGCATGAATCTGCCACCTGCAATTAATATCAATGAAGTGATTCTACATAAGTTCTATTCTTCTAGAAAAGGAAGCATGGTGGCAGCGTACTATCTCCAAATAGCTAACAATATTTCTTTCCCCATTCTAAGTACATGGAACTACTTCTTATATGTTCACTACTCTATACTTGTGTAATTTCCCCTTGTGCTGTTATAGAAATGGTATTTGCAAAAGAAAGTTTGATGAATCCTTCTCCTAAGCCAATTGAAGTCAATTGTGCCATTAAGGTCTTAAAGTAAGGTGTTGATGTTTCATAGCTCCTTATGTCATTGTTACTGCCTCAAAGTATTGTTTTCATGTATTCCACTACTGTTTCGTAATTTCATGTCTCCAAGATGATTATGACCACCAAATCAACATCTCAAAGTGTTACGATTATCCAAAATAACATCTCAAAAGAGTTATGAACTGATTAACAATAATCTCAAAGATTAAAGAATCTAAGTGAAGAAATCTATTTAATTAAGGGTGGCAGCTCCAGGGGCGAAGCCTAGCATGGGCCGATCCCTATTGGTATAGAAGGGTGGCAGCTCAGGGGCGAAAGCCTAGCATGGGCCGATCCCAAGTTGTGTAATTATGAGGACCGCATCCCAGGGGTTAATACGCCTAGCATGGGTCATCCTCTTCTACCACTGATCAGCTGGTCACTTGTATCACATGCCCAACAAAGATTATAACATACAAAGAAGGTAAAGAAAAGAATCTAGCTTACTTGATTCCACAAGAGTAAGCAAAGGTGGTCTTCTTTCCTAATCTATGCACTCATATGTTGCTACTTGATTTCATTTGTGCCTTGTATTACATATACTTTTTGCCTTACATATTCAGTAAATTTTTCGTACTGACGTCCCGTATTGGGGACGCTGCATTTCATGCTGCAGGCTCAGGTACTCCAGCTAGTAGACCTCCTCAGTAGAAGCACTCGAAATTCTGCTACTTTTGGTGAGCTCCAAGTTGATTCGGAGCTTTATTAAGTCCTTAGTAAATTCGTTTGGTATTGTATCATAGTTAAGGGTAAGGCGGGGTCTGTCCCGACCTACTCTAGTCTTCTATCTTTTAGAGGCTTTGTAGACGTATGTACATGGTTCAGTTGTGTCTTAAGGAGTTGTGGCCTAAACGGCCAAGTCTTGTATATAACTTTTGGATCTACTTACGTTGGTTTGTATCGTTGCATCCAAAGTTAACTTGTCTCAATTGTTATAGTATATGCTCAGTAAGAACAGGTTGTAGGTTGGTTCTCTCGGGCCTTTAGGGTATCGGGTGCCTGTCCGTCTTAATGGGTTTTGAGGCGTGACATAAGTACTCCTATTTCTAGAATTCGTGATTTCATGAGGATGAACCCTCCTTATTTTCATAGCACTAAGATGGATGAAGATCCACAAAGCTTCATAGATGAAATATTCAAAGTGGTGGATTCTATGGGTGTGGCCCCTAGAGAGAGAGCAGAGCTATCCACTTATCAACTCAAAGATGTGTCTCAAGTGTGGTTTGAGCAATGGAGGGATGAGAGACCCTTAAGGGATGATCCAGTATATTGGGAAGTGTTCAAAGAGTCTTTTCTTGATAGGTTCTTTCCATTAGAATGAAGGGAGAAGAAGATGGTAGAGTTCATGAATCTTCTTCAAGGGGGAATGAGTGTGAAATAGTACTCTCTCAAATTCACCCAACACTCTAAGTATGACCCAACCATAGTAGCCAATCCCAGGGCTAGTATGAACAAATTTGTGATGGGAGTTTCTATCTTGGTGGAGAAAGAGTGTCGTACGACAATGCTTCTTAGTGACATTGATATCTCTAGTCTCATGGTATATGCTCAACAAATATAAGAGTTGAAAATTCAGGAGATAAGGCAAGAGGGAAAGAGGCCTAGGTCGGATGAACAAGGCCAACCCAAACCTATGAAGAGGTTCTATCAACAAGAGTCTTCTATGGGGAACAAGGATAGGGATCCCAACAAAAAATCTTAAGGAGGCGGCCATACTTTTTAGAGGTCTAGGTGTGCTACTTGTGGAAAGCAACATTTGGATAAGTGTCTTGCCGGAACGGATGATTTATTTGGCTGTGGTAGTAAGGGTCACAAGATGAGGGACTACCGTAACATCATGGCAATGTGAAAAGAGGTCAACCAAACCCCTAGTGGTGGTCCGGATCTTAATTCTCCAAATAAGGATCGTTGATATGTAATGGGGACGGAGTAAGGAACTAATGCGGAATGAGAGCCCCAGTAAGTCTTAATTCCTTTTGGTTGTTGGTTTTATTTTACATAATTTTATATGATCTTGTCTCTCATATTGTCATGCCTTCTTGTTAAAATTGCTTGAAAGATGAATTAACGAATTTTAAGCATGTTTCAATGTTAAGGCTTGTGCATTCATTGTAAAGAATTTCAAAAAGTAACTTAATTGCACTTTCATGATTTGTAGCTTTAATGTGTGTAGAAATGACGTGTATGAGCATGTTTAATGTGGGAAAAGGAAGTTCCTCCACAAATGAAGAGATGAGGGTGTGTTGTGAGTTGTGAAAATAGTTGCAAAAGTTGCCTATGTTGTCAAATTTCTTGTCACTGTGTAGTTGTGTTCCTTGATAATTTGGTGCATTAACTATGAGTTTTGTTAACATAAAATGAAGTGTTATATTGTGCTAGTTGAGTCCTTGATGTCCTAAAAAATGTTTAGTGTCATTCAAGGACGAATGTTATTCCAAGTGGTGGAAAATGTAACGCTCCTAAAACGAAATAGGTTGAACTAGAGCTTTGCTTGTGTCTCATGAGTTAATTTTGTTCTAAAGTAGTTAATAATGATGTTTTGAGGCAGTTTCTAAAGTTTGGTGATGTTTGGAGGTCAAACGTCCAAGAACGTCCATGACGTTTGGAATATTTGCCTTAGAAAGTGCTTGTGTGTCTTTGCATGTTTAAGTGAGTTTTGCGTGTTTGTTTTTAGTTGAAATTTATGGTGGATGTTCCTATGACCTAGAAAAATATGTATAGGGGTTCAACCTCCGGGTACAGCTCCATCTAGGACCCAAGACTTGACATCAAAACTGCCAACACAGGCCAAAACTACGCCCTAGCATAAACGGACCGTAGTCCTGTTGACGGGTCGTCATTGGGTGCGTAGCTCCAACCTTAGTGGTTGGATATTAACTCCCTTATGGACAGACTCATTCCCTATTGATTCCATAGAAGGACGGGCCATCGACCATACAATGTCCCGTAGCTAGTGGACGTCGATGGGTCACCGTAAAAGCTGACATGTTTTTCTGCAAAAGCTTGGGGTGTTTTGTAAATTGACCCAAGTATTTTATGAATATAGGATGATTATTTTAGGGTTTTTAAATTATATTAAGTTAGTTTTAAGTCCTACATCTATACAAGACCCCTCATTTGAAATATTCAAAACCCTCACTCAAGAAAGAACTCTCCAAAAAAACCATAGAAGCTTAAACACAAAGAAAGGCTTGGAGGGATGGATGTGGTCTATTTCTTCATAAAAAATTAGTGGGTTTATTATCATTGAGGTATGGTAGTCATCTTCGAACCTTTTTTCATTCAAGGAGCCATTTCTGATTGATTTCAAAAAGGGGTTTCAAACTTCAAACTTCTTTATTCCTTGAATCTAAGTATGGGTCTTTGTATGAAAATGTTTTAATAATTAAAATGAGATGTTCTTAGTGTTATATGATGATTTTAATGTCAAACCCCAATGAAACCATGTTTATGCTGTTTATCAATTTTTGGCTTATGAAATGGATTTAATGAGCATGATTAGTACATGTTAAGATTATGGTTTCTTGATGGTTATAATATAGCTTAGTATTCCCTAAGGTCTTTTTTATGATGAGTTGTTGGATAAATTATGAATAGGGGTTGAAAGCTTGGATTAATGGTAAGTTGGTTACATTGATTAACTCTTATTATGAAATGCTCTTGAGTGGTATGGTCCACCTTTTGTGGCGGTGGTTAGAATTATATTAATGTGAATTTACAGGTGTATTATAAATAAGGCCATGAAGGCATATTATTTGAAGTAAGATGATAATACTGTTGTTCTTGTCGATGTGCTTTATGAAGCTTGTTATGTGAATTATGTTAGAGATTATGTCTAAGTGAATTATATGTTTATGAGAAGCATGTTAAAATGTGTAATATGATGTACGAATCTAAGAATGTGAATGAAAAGGGGATGGGATTCTTAGGGTGGACACTCTTCGTTAGTTGAGATGAAGTGTTTAGTAGCAACGTCACTATCTCCCAAGAGCTTTCTAAGATAGGTTGAGGGATGGATACCCTTCGTGAGTTGACATGTAGTTTCCAATAAGTTATTCCTTATCCTTTAGTAATGAAGGTTTAAGACTCCGTGGGGGAGTTATGCTTAGTACCGAGAGGATATGAAGAAGAGGTGGTTACACTTCGTGAGTTGAGATGTTGTACCCAATGTACCTTCTGAGATGACTACTCCTCGTTAGTAAAGAATGAGTTACTTGGAAGCAATCTTTTTATCCCTTAACTATGCGTCCCGCATATGTGTAGCTATTGGAGAATGCATGTAAAGGCTATGAGAATGACCTTCCCTAGGCAAGTGGGGATCCTTCATCCGATAGTGGTTAATGTCGGGATTCCATGTCTAGCTCTCATGGTCTATGTCGGTTAAATCTAAATCCCCACAAAAGGATGTAATGAACTAAGTATCCTAAAGAGTGTATTACTTAGGGTAGTGGTGGTATGGGACACTATTTATCCTTTGCAAAAGTAGACACTTGAAAGGGGTGTCTTGGTGCATCTTTTTCTTTACTGTATGAATGTGTGAATATGTAATGAAATGAATTCATGTGACTTAATGCCTAATGTTAATCAAGTATGTTAAAGTCACTTGTATAATGAAGTTTATGAATGGTGACTGTGGAGTACCTAACCTCATGGAATCCTCAAGGAGCACAAAGTGGGAGTAGTAGTATGGGATGCTATTCTTACATTGCACTTTGTGTAACTTACAAGTCCACCTGGGGGCAGGGCACCTATGTGAATTTCTAAATGCAAGTATGTTTCTCTAATGTTTAGTTATAGGAGTGTGAACTTGTTACTCGTGCGAAGTAAGCCTATAATGGGTAGCCTTTGAGAATCACTTAGGTGCGTATCAAAGGAATTTTATGGGCGGTTCCTTCATGTCTACCTTTGTGAGTCTTAGGATAACCTTGGTTAGGTAAATTCAAGGAAAATGAGTTCACTGTGATGTTATATGAGTTCACTGTGATGTTATATGAGTTCACTGTAATTTTTTTGAGTTCACTGTAAAGTGACTCCTTGTGTTTAAATCTTGAAAACCCTTTCCTATATGCTAAATGATGACTTATGTGTTATTTCACTTCTATATGCATGCGAGTTTTACTCAATTGGCATAAAAGCTTATTTCTACTAAAACGTTCCTTTTTGCATTCTTTTGCATATGTCATACTTAGTACATTGTTTGTACTAACCCCATACTTTTTTATACTTTATATGTATAGGTTGGAGGTAAGTGGAAGGCTAGAAGGCAAGCTTGGGATTTACTCTCTCAAGACTACGTATGTCCTCATATATTTGAGGGCATAGTTCTATATCTTTAATTTCTACTAAGACTTATTATGTATTTTCATTCAATGTAAAGGGTCGTGTCCCTAAGATATTTAAGTTGTATTTTTAAGATGGCTTGTGACGACGAGACTACTCTTTAGTATTTATAAAAGAAGTTTCCGTATTAATGTTAGTAAAAAAAATTAATTCCGCACTACTTTTGATGTCTTATGTAATTAATGATAGCAAGTGGCTAGTACAAGACCTCCGAAAGGTCAAGTATGCAATTGTCGGACCTAATGGTTGCCCTAAATTCTAGGTGGTACTTTCGGGTCGCGACAAGCTTGGACGTATGGAAGTTTTACCTTATGTGCTAAATGATGATATATATGATGTTTTGTGACTTTATGCATGGAAGTTTTCCTAAAATAGCATGACATATTTGTTTCAACTAAAATGTCCTCTTTTGCATTTTTTGCATAATTCCATACTTAGTACAATGTTTGTACTAACCCCATACTTTTCTATACTCTATAAGTATAGGCTGAAAGAAAGTGAAGGTTCCTAGAAGGCAAGCCTAGTTGACTCTCTCAAGACTTGGTATGTCCTTATACATTCAAGGACATAGTCTATATTTCTTTAGTTCTTCTTAAGACTTTTTATAAGACTTATTATGTATTTTCTTTCAATGTAAAAGGTCTGTGACCCTAAGATGTTTAAGATGTGTCTTTATGTTGGCTTGTGACGATCAGACTTATTCCTTGTGAAAAGTTTTACAAAAAGAGTTTCTTATTATTATTCTTGTGAAAAGTTTTAACTACGCACTACTTTTCATACTTATGTAGTGAATAATAGCTAAGAGGATTGTGCACTACCTCCAAGAGGTCAAGTACGCTGTGTGACAATTCAAGAGTGTTCTATCTTCTACGGTGTACATGCAGGACATTACAATTGAACACTTGAAAAAGTGTGGAGTGTTGTTTGATATTTGTGACAATTCCTTGTGTGATGAACTTATCGTGAACTTTATGTAATGACACTTAGAATTTGCCCGATTTGTCCGATTTACTAAGTGATGCAAGCTCTTGAACTATCTTAGGCAACAATTTTGAAAAGTGAAACAATTTAAAATATACCTCTTTTGTGGCCAACCTTGTGAGCGTGTGGACTTTTCTTGAAACCCTTTTTGAGCCTTATCCTTTTCCTTGATGAAACATCATAAAATTTGCTAAACCTCTTTATCCATTCACCCATAATCCTAATTAAGTGTTTTTTGTTTTACTAACAAACTTAGGCCAAAAGACTGAGTTGCGTCTGTTGTGAAAAGAGAAGATAAATCAAGAAGTTTGAAGAATTCCCCCTTGATCTATGGTTTTGAAAAAAGATGGAACTCCTCCATACAAAAAAGAGAAAGAAGAAAAAGAAAAATTAAATGAAAACAAAATGAATGAAAAAGTTGTAAAATAAAAGTTGTGAAAGTTGCGAAAGAAATGAGGTGTCTTATTTCCATTGGAAGTGAATGATGGGGTGAGATTTTGAGTACAATTGAAAATATTGAAGAAAAGGAAAGAAAGTGATGTTCAAGCTGCATTTCATGAGGATATGAGCAACTGAGCCTAAATTACCATATCTTTGAACCAAGACACATTAGAAGCCTTGAAAAGAGCTCATTGATCTTAAGTGAGGTGAAGTGAATCTTGACTTGAAAATCAGGGCAAACCTATGGTAGAAGTCATGAATGTGTTCATCTTTGCGAGTGTGAGAGTCTTAGGTGATTTCAGAAATATACTTGCAGAAAAATTGCGTATGAATATGGACTCATTGTTTTTATGAGAGCATTTGAGTAATTTTTTTGAGCTTGAACTTTCATTTGAAGTAAGTATTGTGAACATGAGAAACTTTGATGTTGGTAAGTCGCAACTTGAATCTTTTAGTGCACAATTGATCCTTTCATGAGTAAATTGAGTCTTGCTTTGCGCATTCATGATTGAGTCTTGTGTAGCACTTTCTAAGATATCTTTTTTGAACTGTTGAACTTCAGCTTTACTTGATGATAAGAAAAACTTTATGTTGGGGATGCTTATGAGTGCTAGATTTTTACTCATTTAGGGCATTAATCATATAGAGTTAGTGTACTCAAATGCTTATTGTGTGCCAATAATTAATGTAAAACCATTGATTTCAAGGTAGATGGATTTAAGAACACAGAAAGGACAGTGATTTGCCTAAAGAAACAAACCGAGTTGAAACACTGATGAAACGCAAGCCTAGTGATAGCCAAGTCCACATAGTGAATTGCCGAATGGCTATTTGACTGCTTAAACTTACATTGTTCCATGCCCTTTGGGAAAAAATAAAATTTGGCGATTGAAAGGATATGTCCGCAAATCGATGAGTGATTTTGTCATGTAGTGCTAGATCTCCCAAAGATATAAACCTTCAGGATGCTGAATGAACAGGGATAAAGGTGATGAAAGTGACCAACGGGCGGCTCGCCGAGTGGTTCGGTGGGCTCGACTTACTTTGACGAGTGGCTTTTCGCTTTAATTACTATAAATACATTTTTGAACATTTAGTTTAGTATCTAATATCATGATATCTTAATTGTAGCTGATATTCTTAATACTAAGACTAGTTTTCTCTAGTTTTTCATAAGCTTTGAAGAATTGAAGTTTTCCACCTTTGCGAAATCGGAGATGGGTCTTTTAGATTCTTTAAATTGGAGAATTGTAAGGATAAATCTACTCCTACCCAGTTGATGGATAATCAATATGGTAATACTTTTTAAATTTTTATGTTGTCTACCTAAAACCCCAAATCTCTATGTGTGAATGTGTGATTATGGGTTGATGTAGTTTATGGGTATTGCTAATTGTAATTTGAAATACAATTTAGAAATTAGTTCAATCATTAATTATTGTTTTATATAATAAATGTTTTTGCAAATGAAGTTATACGCTTGTGTTTTTGGATTGCTCGAGAGACAGGTGCTATAACTAGGATTTTTGATTGATGGTCAGTCGGTATTTGGTTGAGATGAGTTCAGCTAGAGAGAGTGAATCCTAAACCCAATTCCAGATATTCATCTAGAGAGATTCAATTCTAAACCCAATTAAACACATTCAGCTCTAGAGAGTGAATGAGCTAAGGTGTGAGTTGTTCTTATTTTTAGTGATTGTTGATGTTTGAGAAAAATCGACTTGATTTTGCATGAATTATTCGAGAGAATGTTTGCCTCCTCAATAATCTAAGTTACTCAAAAACATCTAGCTAAGATCTAATAGTTTCAATTGCATGTTTGTCTTTATTACCCTATAATCGAATAACATCCCAATAACACATCTCATTATTTATATTTCATATTCTTTGCCACTGTTTGTAGTTGATAATTTCAAACAGAATCCCTCCATTTGACATTCCCTTCACCCCGTGATTAGAATAATGTGTTTATTCAATAATTTCTATTCGTATCACTCATTTCATCATGTTCATACTTCCCAATGGATTCATTAACACGTATCGCTCCATATGGGATTTGACTCAATCTCATTTAGTTGGGTTTTATACTAATTATCAATCGTTGTCACTTAGATTTGGATATAGTGTCCTTGAAACGTTAAAAAAAAGGGCACCACTGCCAGGGAGTGGTGTTGTTTTATATTCTTTTGGTAAAGTTGAATTTTATTTTCTTTGTAGTCATTGTTGAATGTACTTATTTTTAGTTTTGGTTTGTGTGTTGTTGTTTAAAATAGAGGAAATGAATGTAAACGGAAGCAATAGTATCCAAGTGGGCCACCAAGATGACATCGGAAACATAAATGATTTCAATGAGCCGAATAATAATTACCCTAATCTAGTGGGTGGATTTGGTGTCATTCTTTTGCCTTCGGCTGCACGCTGAGTTCGAGATTACAAGCATCATATTGCAGCTCTTACAATGGAAAGGTTTGTTTGAGGGTTTGCTCATGAGGATCCTCATGATCATATAAGAATATTTGTTGATATTTTCAGGCCATTATCCTTTAAGAACATATCTCAACAATCGGTCTGGTTGAGGTTGTTAGAATTTAAGTGTTTGGCTGAATTTCCAAGAGATGATCACTTCGTCGGAAGAGCTTGTCACCGCATTTCAAGTGCAATTTTCCCCTCCTTTGGAAGATGATGAAACTAAGGGATATCATACAAAGCATCAAGTGTTTGGAATGTGAGCTAATTCATGAGACATGGCCATGATTTAAGAAGTTGGTGCTTTAATCTAAAATTAATAGTTTGCTCCACAATGTTTTTCTCCATTATAGTGAAGCAAAGATTCGATTAAAAAGGGAGTAGTTGACCAACTGTCTCCGAGAGATTTGATCCAGTAACCTTAAATAATAGAAGCCTAGCTCTTGGATGGTATGACAAAAATAAACAAGGCCTCATACAACAGTGTATGTCAGGTCTTCCCACTGGCTTTTAAATTGACAAAGGATCATTTTGATAAAGACCAAGAGTGGAATCAATACATGTCAAAGATGATTACCCAACATAACAATATAGCCAAGAATGTCGTGCAAGTTGGTTTCAAGAAGTGTAAATGATTTGGGTGTGTAATCCCCAATGAGGTCAAGTTTGGAGTGATTTACAACGAGAAAGTGAGTATCCTATCCAACCAGGGATGAGTTTAACGTGCTAACTACCCAAGGTAGGGTGGTAACCAAGGTTGGAACAATGATGAAGGTTGGAGAGAATGTAATGGAGAGTGGAGGGATCGTAACCCCACTTGGAATGACATAGATGGGGGGAAGGATTTATCGGCCTTTAAGTAGACGATGACTTCACATTCTATCTCTATCAATCATATTGAGACCCAAATAAGTCAAATTTCTTCTCATTTATACCTGAGATGACAAGGGGGATTTCCTTGTGACACTACGGCAAACCCCAATAATGAGGTTTGAGCGAGGACTTGCTTACATCCACGAAGTTATCTAAGGCGCTTATTGTAAGGCAACCCAAGATTTACAAATTTCTTTTTGTTTTTGGAATAACGTGTGTTGATTGTGCATGTGAAAAAGTTGAATGTGTTTGTAACACCTCTAAAAATGAACTAGGTGAACTAGAGACTTACATGTGTGTCATGAGGTTATGAAGTCGTAAAGTGGTTAATTATAGTTTTTTGACGCAGCGTGTAAATTGTGGAAGTTTTTGGAGGTCAAACATCCAAAAACGTCCAAGACATTCGAAAGTTTTGCTTTGAGACATGCTTGTGTGTTTTAGTGTGTCTTTGCATGTTTTACGTGTTCGTTTTGGTTAAAATTGATGTGATACATTCCTAACATCTATACACGTGTATTTTGGTTTGAAAAGTCTTGACACGATTCCCCAAGGACCACCCTAAGGGTCCTTGAAAAGGACCCAACTTGTGGGTCAAAACTATTAAAAACAGTCTCAACCAACGAATGCCAAACGATGGACCGTTGTCCTGTTAACGCCTCTTTGATTGGGGTGTAGCCCCATACATAGTGTGGGATCGTAGCCCCATCTTTGAGGAGTCTCTGACCCAAACCACGAACCTGCATGGCATTTCGTAGGTGGGTCGATGCTCTGTAGGTGTTGCCGTTGATTGACAGCTGCAAGTTCTTCTGCAAGTCTCTTGGCCAAGGCAAGGATGTTTTGGGAATTTCACCTAGCGTTCTAAAAATAAAATGGTTGGTTACTTAAGGGATTTTGGTCTATTTTAAGCTGTTTTATATGTCTAGAACCTCAAGTTAAGTTCATTCTTCAAACCAAAACCCCAAGACGCTAAATAGAATCCTATAGACCTCCATTGGAGCTTGAACCATGGTGGGATCTTGGAACTTGATTTATCCATAAATTCTTCATCAATTTCGTGGATAATCATCAATCAAGGTATGATGTTTCATCCTTGAACTCTCTTTCTTCAGGGAGCAAAACTTCAAAGGATTTTACAAGACTTCTCAAAATATGAAATCTTCTATTTTGATATCTAGCCATGGGTTCTTGCATAAAACGATTTGAATCAATTAATTATGATTGAATTGATGTTAATTGAATGATTTTAGATCAAAATTCATAGGAACCCATGCAAATCATGAAATCCTAGTTTAGGCTATATTATGGGTGATTTGATCATGTCTCTATTGTATTGATTTCTTCTGTAGATTATTTTGGGCAATTGAATTAGGAAACGATCATGTTAGGATTCTATATAGGTTGTATTAATTTGATGATTTTCATATTATATCATGTTAGATCATTGTATGGTTTTATATTAGATTGTATTGGTGTGTATGTCTATTTGTAAGAGCATTTGTGAATTGAATCAGTTAGATTGGGTAAGGATTAGAGGTATTTATGTTTGAATGGTGGTATGTTGACCTAACCTTCTAAATATTATGTAGTATAGGCATTGAATTGTAATGATTGGTAAGGTCCACTTGTGGTGGCGATGCTTATGTGCTATAATTGTGAAGAATGTGGCCTTGTCAAAATTACTTTAAGAATTGTGATGTTATCATGTTATATAACTTGTATAAGTGATCATTGTGAAAGCTTATATGGTTGATGTGTAAATGTGAAGTCAAAGCATATGTTCTTTTAAATAATTATGAGGGATCATGATAGGCTATAGTGATGCCTTATATGTGTACACTAGATGTTGAAGTGTGATTCTTCCTAGTTGACTATATGAGTCCTATGATGAGTTATGATGATGTTTCTATAGAAGTGTGTAGGGTGAATTGTAGTATACTTTGTTTGTCCCTAAGTGCTACTTGAATAAGATTGTACATGTTATAAGATGATGATATGTGTGTCTTATTTTTGTAGACCTATGTACCTCTACATGATACATGAAGAATGTGAATATGGCTCTTGACTTAGTAGGCTAAAGCACCTTTGTCACATGTATGATTGAAATATTATCTTGAGCATGGTTAAAAAGTTCATTAATGTGGAACCTTCAAACTAGATAGAAGGTTATGATATCCTTGAAGTTGAAAGTCGTATGGTATCCTTCTTGTGTGAATGATGGACTGAGGGTTAGGTTGATTGGAACAACATGAAGCCATCCTTATGAAAGTCATTCAACTATCCTAGTAACCATTCTGTGGGATCCCTAATGGACCCATCCTTGGTAAGCTGTATTATGATTTTTATATAACTACTATATGGTACCTTTTCATATGCCCATGTGATTGAATTACTCTATGAGAACTAATGTAACGTCCCTCAAAATGAGCTAGGTTGAACTAGAGACTAACACTTGTGTCATGATGTTTTAAAATCATAAAATTGTTAATAATAGTGTTCTTAGGAAGTATATAATGTTTGGAAGTGTTTGGAGGTCAAACGTCCAAGAACGTCCACGACGGTCGGAAACTAGTCGAAGTTGAACTAGTGTGTCGTAGTGTTTTGTAGTGATGTTTTGGGGGATGGTTTGAAGGTGAAATTTAGTACCAATGATTCCTACGTGTAGCCTTATATACAAAGGGACATAACATCTGAGAACGACGTCCTGAGGACCAGCCAAAGGGTCCCCAAAGAGGACCCAAAAATGAAACAGTCAAGCTTCCGCGCCAGCCAGAATTACGGGGTGGCTGCGCATCGTGCAGCGGACATACGGTGGGAAAATTTCTTTCCCTACGACGCGGAGATGTCACCAACCATTCTGTCCAAAAATTTTCGAAAAACAAGATTTGAAAATGCCTCCGCGACGTGCAGTAAACTTCCTGATTTCTTTGCGTCGTTTTTAAGTCAAATTTTAGTTGGTTAAATTGTGCAATAAGTTCAGGGGTATTTTGGGTAATTTCATGGTTAATTATTGAAGGTTATTAGACCTTTTTAAACCCATAAACTCACCAATCAAAGCAAAACCTCAACCCAAAACAAAACCTCTCCATTCTTCTCTCCAAAACCTCCATTATTGAAGCTTTGAAGCTCCAAGGAAGAGATAAATTTCTCATGTTTTTCTCCATAAATCTTGTGAGATTTTCATCACAATTAAGGTATGGTTTCTTCTTTCTTGAAATCTCATTCTTCAAGGACTCAATTCCAATGATTTTTCAAAGATGATCAAAACATGAATTCTCCAATTTTCTGATCTAGCTGTGGGATATTGCATTAAACTTTTTGAATCATTGTTTATGGATTTAATTGATGTTAATTTGACGATTTTAATCTAAAATCTTCAAAAACCCATGCAAAATATAATCTCTTCAAATTGGGTATATTATGGATGTTATGATCTTGTCTCATTGCTTATGAATTCTAGTGTAGTTTTCTATGGGCTATTGAATGATATACAAATTGCATTGAATTGAAGTATAGGCTGTCTTAGATTGTTAAATCTATATTGAATTGACCTATATTCATTGATTATTACGATTGTTGTATTGAATTGATGATCATGGCAAGGGTGCATTGGTAGTGTATTGGATGATTTAGCTATGGATTGAAGTGGTGAGAATGGATTGGTGATACGCTGCCCTAATTCTCTTTATTTTATGCAATTTAGTCTTGAATCATGTTGTTATTTGAATGGTCCACTTATGGTGGCGGTGTTACGTGCATTACTTGTGAATTTTGTAGTCTCGTCGGCGTTACTTTATGTATTATGATGATCATAGCCTTGTCGGCAAATACTTGATATATTATGTCACACCTCAAAATCCATTAAGACGGACAGGCACCCGATGCCCTAAAGGCCCGAGAGAACCAACCTGCAACATGTTCTTACTGAGCATATACTATAACAATTGAGACAAGTTAACTTTGGATGCAGCGATACAAACCAACATAAGTAGGTCCAAAAGTTATATACAAGACTTGGCTGTTTAGGCCACAACTCCTTAAGACACAACTGAACCATGTACATACGTCTACAAAGCCTCTAAAAGATAGAAGACTAGAGTAGGTCGGGACAGACCCCGCCTTACCCTTAACTACGATACAATACCAAACGAATTTACCAAGGGCTTAATAAAGCTCCGAATCAACTTGGAGCTCACCAAAAGTAGCAGAATTTTGAGTGCTCCTACTGAGGAGGTCTACTAGCTGGAGTACCTGAGCCTGCAGCATGAAATGCAGCGTCCCCGATACGGGACGTCAGTACGAAAAATGTACTGAATATGTAAGGCAAAAAGTATATGTAATATAAGGCTCAAATGAATTCAAGTAGCAACATATGAGTGCTTAGATTAGGAGAGAAGACCACCTTTTGCTTACTCTTATGGGATCAAGTAAGCTACATTCTTTTCTTTACCTTGTTGTATGTTATAATCTTTGTTGGGCATGTGATACAAGTGACCAGCTGATCAGTGGTAGAAGAGGATGACCCATCCTAGGCGTATTAACCCCTGGGATGCGGTCCTCATAATTACACAACTTGGGATCGGCCCATGCTAGGCTTTCGCCCCTGAGCTGCCACCCTTCTATACCAATAGGGATCGGCCCATGCTAGTCTTTCGCCCCTGAGCTGCCACCCTTAATTATATAGATTTCTTCACTTAGATTTTTTAATCTTTGAGATTATTGTTAATCAGTTCATAACTCTTTTGAGATGTTATTTTGGTTAATCGCAACACTTTGAGATGTTGATTTGGTGGTCATAATCATCTTGGAGATATGAAATTACAGAACAGTAGTGGAATACATGAAAACAATACTTTGAGGCAGTAACAATGACATAAGGAGCTAAGAAACATCAACACCTTATTTTAAGACCTTAATGGCACAATTTACTTCAATTGGCTTAGGAGAAGGATTCATCAAATTTTCTTTTGCAAATACCATTTCTATAACAGCACAAGGGAAAATTACACAAGTATAGAATAGTGAACATATAATGAAGTAGTTTCATGTGCTTAGAATGGGGAAATAAATATTGTTAGCTATTTGGAGATAGTACGCTGCCACTATGCTTCCTTTTCTAGAAATAGAACTTATGAAAATCACTTCATTGATATTAATTGCAGGTGGCAGATTTCATGCCAAAAGGATATAGAATCGAATAGCCTTACATACCTTATTTTTCTGACCAAAACCACTATCACGATTCAGCCTTCCTTATTGGGTGCTAATCTACAACATAAGTCATGATTAAGCTAACATCAGCAGCTAATCACAATAAGGTCCTCCAAAACAGTAGCTAAAATATTTGATGGAAATCAGGCCCAAACAACCCTTACATAAATAGTGAACCACCACACCCTTCCTCTACACATTAATACAACTTCATACATCATCTCCCAAGCTACCCAAACAGCCCTCAACCACAATATTCATAAGGCAGCCACTATCAATCTCAAATCTTTCAGCATAATAGGAGAATATTGACTCAAAGATTTATCACAATCCATGAATTCTTGATAAACATATACAAAATTCTCCACTCCAAACATTATCAAAGAGAGGAAAACAAATGGGTTGAAGTCTTACCTTAATTCTGAAAATTTATCCTCTACACTTGTACTTCAAGAATTCAAACTCTCCTTCAAACTCTTACTTGAAAAATTAGACAGCACTCAAGAACTCTAAGGTGTTTTAGGGCTGCTAATTGAAGCCAAGAGAGACCAAGAAAGAACTTAGGAAATCTGAAACTTTTGCAAGTTCAAAATGGAGAATAAGACTTGATCCTTATCCTTTGAAAAAGGAGGTGTTATGGCCGACACTCTTGACCAATTTTGGGCCATATAATGTCAAGTAGGTGCCCCACCTGCTTGTCCTTTTAAATTGGGCCTTTTTGGACTTAATATTATTGGACCTTGGCTGTCCATTTTCCCTTTGTTCTTTTATTCAACTTGGGACAGATTAATGCAAGTAGGTGGTACACACTTGGCCCAATAAAATGGTAAAACAAAACTTAGAAGGTCATGCACTTACCTAGTTTCACTTGGGCATTATCCATAATGGGCCAATTGGCAGATTTGGCTGTTGGGCCTTCTTTCATTCACATTTTTCTTTAATAGGTTTGGGCTTCAAATGAGCCCTTAAATATAAGCCTAAATCTGGTCAATCAAACTTGGTCCCTTTAACTATAATATAGCTCAAATAGGTGATGCAGCTGCTAGCTCAATTACCATCTTACTATAATTACTTAAATACTTTCCATCGGAGTTAACTTGCAATACATATGCTAAAACGTGCAAGGCATTACATCACCTTCCAAGCTAGTTTAAACCAACACTAATCACATAAGAAACATGATCCCTCACCTACACTATAAGTCTATGTCAACTATAACATGAATAGAACTACCACATACAAAAATACAGGCCGTTACATCCTTCCCCCCTTGGAACATTCGTCCTCGAATGTTAGCATGGTTGTCCGGCCTAATCAAGTTCAAGCCTAAGTTAGTACTACTATTAATCACATTGAACATATAGACTTATACTTACTTGTCAATGCCTCCACTAACATTTTGATCATTCTCACTCGTGTGAAAGAGGTGAGGATACTTCAATTTCATTGCTTCTTCTGCTTCCCATGTAACTTCTTCTACTTGTTGGTTTCTCCATAGAATTTTTACAGAAGCTACTTCTTTATTTCTTAACTTCCTAACTTGTCGATCCAGAATAGCAATGGGTACTTCTTCATAAGTGAGATCTCCTGTAACCTGTACGTCTTCAGTAGGAGTAATACGAAATGGGTCACCTACGCATTTCCGTAGCATTGAGACATGGAACACCAGATGAACTTATGAAAGCTCTTGTGGTAGCTCTAACTCATAGGCTACTTGGCCAAATTTTCGGATAATCTTATATGGCCCGTTGACTCAGCTTTCCTTTTTTACCAAACCTCATTACCTCTTTCATCGGAGACACCTTCAAGAACACCCAATCCCCTATAGAAAATTCTAGTCCTCTCCTTCTAATATCTGCATATGATTTATGTCGACTTTGAGCTGTTTCTAGCCGCTGCTGTATCACTTTGACTTTTTCCATAGCTTGATGAACAAGATCTGGCCCAAATAATACAGTTTCACCTATTTCGAACCAACCAATTGGTGATCTACACTTTCGACCATATAAAGCTTCATAAGGTGCCATTTTAATGCTCTAATGATAGCTATTGTTATAAGCAAATTCAATAAGTGCTAGGTGATCATCCCAGCTACCCTTGAAATCTAATATATAAGCTCGCAGCATATCCTCAAGTGTCTGAATTGTACGTTCTGCCTGACCATCCGTTTGAGGATGAAAGGTTGTACTTAAATTCACTTGTGTTCCCAAACTCTTTTGAAATGACTTCCAAAAATTTGTTGTGAATTGAGCTCCTCTATCAGATATTATAGAGATTGGCACTCCATGTAGTCGAACTATCTCTTTAATGTACAACCTCGCATACTCTTCAGCTGTATAGGTAGTCTTCACCGGCAAGAAGTGTGCTGCTTTGGTAAGTCTATCAACTATTACCCATATGGAGTCAAATTTCCGGAGTGAGCGAGGCAAACCAGTAATGAAATCCATGTTGATCATGTCCCATTTCCAAATTAGAAGTTCTATACGCTGCATGTAACCTCCGGGCTTTTGGTGTTCTACTTTTACCTGTTGACAATTTGGACACTGAGCCACGAATTCTGCAATGTTCTTCTTCATGTTACCCCACCAATACATTTCTTTCAAGTCATGATACATTTTAGTTGACCCCGGATGAACAGAGTATCTTGAATTATATGCTTCCATCATGATCCTCTTTCTTAGTTCATCTACATTAGGTACACACAATCTGTTTTGACATCGAAGTACTCCGTCTTACTTAAGCTCAAATGCCTTTGTCATACCATGTAGTACATTCTCTTTAAGTTGTAAAAGAATTGGATTAGTGTACTGCTTCTCTTTCACTTCCACTATTAACGAGGATTCTGCCGCATTTTGCACAATAACCCCTTCGTCTTGAGATTCAAGAAGGCGAACGCCCAAGTTCACTAGTTGGGACAGATCCTTAGCATTCCTTGTCTTTTCGTAGACTTCCCATAAGTTTGTTGCCATTATTTTACGGCTTAAAGCATCAGCTACTACATTAGCTTTACCGGGATGATATAAGATGTCAATGTCATAATCTTTTAATAGCGCCAGCCACCTTCGCTGCCTCAGATTTAAGTCTTTTTGCTTAAAAATATATTGCAAGCTTTTGTGATCAGTGTATATGTCAACATGAACTCCATACAAGTAGTCGCGCCATATCTTCAAAGCGAATACAACTGCTGCTAGCTCTAGATGAGGGTTGGATAATTTTTCTCATGTGGCCGCAGTTGCCTTGATCCATAAGCTATAACTTTACCATGCTGCATCAATACACAACCTAAGCCCACTCCCGAAGCATCACAGTACACTACATAGCCTTCTGTACCTTCTGGAAGTACCAACACAGGTGTAGAAGTTAATTTACTCTTCAGCTCTTGGAAGCTTCTTTCACACTCATCGCTCCACTGAAACTTGGTTCCTTTGTGTGTTAGCTTTGTTAAGGGTGCAGCCATGGAAGAGAATCCTTCAACAAACCTTCTGTAATAACCTGCCAATCCAAGAAAACTACGAATCTCCGTAGGCGTTGTAGGTCTTGGCCATCTTTTCACGGCTTCTATTTTCTGGTTATCAACCCTTATTCCTTCCTCGGATACGATATGACCTAGGAATGCCACAGATTTCAACCAAAACTCACATTTAGAGAACTTTGCATACAATTTACGATCACGGAGAATTTGTAAAACCTGCCGCAAGTGATTTGCATGATCCTCTTCCGATCTTGAATACAATAAAATGTCATCTATGAACACTATCACAAACACATCTAAGAATGGCTTGAACACCCTATTCATCAAATCCATAAAAGCTGCTGGTGCATTTGTTAGCCCGAATGACATAACTAAGAACTCAAAATGACCATACCGTGTTCGGAAAGCTGTCTTGGGTATATCTTTGTCCTTGACCCTCACTTGGTGATAACCTGACCTCAGGTCGATCTTTGAAAAACACTTAGCACCTTGTAATTGATCAAACAGATCATCAATTTTAGGGAGGGGATATTTGTTCTTAATTGTTACCTTATTCAACTGCCGGTAGTCGATACACATTCTTAATGAGCCATCTTTTTTTGCGTACAAACAAAACTGGCGCTCCCCATGGGGACACACTGGGCCTTATGAATCCTTTTTGTAACAAGTCTTTTAACTGCTCCTTCAACTCCCGTAATTCTGCCGGAGCCATTCTATACGGAGGAATTGAGATAGGTTGAGTATCTGAAAGAACATCAATACCGAACTCTACTTCTCATTCTGGAGGCAAACCTGGAAGATCTTCAGGAAACACATCTGGAAATTCATTTACCACCGGAATGGATTGAAGGGTTGGTGGCTCTGCATCTACATTTTTTATTCTAACCAGATAGCATATGTATCCTTTGGAAATCATCTTCTTTGCCTTAAGATAAGAAATGAATTTACCTCTTGGCATCCCAATATTACCTTTCCATTCGAGGACTGACTCTTTTGGAAACTGGAAATGCACTATCTTAGTTCGGCAATCTACCGTGGCATAAC
Organism: Solanum sitiens; assembly: GCA_016801875.1. Taxonomy (NCBI): domain Eukaryota; kingdom Viridiplantae; phylum Streptophyta; class Magnoliopsida; order Solanales; family Solanaceae; genus Solanum; species Solanum sitiens. Next base: position 22,210 of record JABWTJ010001114.1, on the reverse strand, counting down.
AAGAAGCTAACCAATCCATACCCATTATAACATCAAAATCTACCATGTCTAGCTCAACAAGGTCAGCCAATGTATCGCGATCACAAACAGTTACAATGCAATTACGATACACTCTCCTAGCTATAATGGATTCACCAATCGGTGTAGACAATTCAAATGGCTTCGCTAATAATTCTGGTGTTCTTTTTAACTTTCCAGCAACCAATGGTGTAACATATGATAGTGTAGACCCCGGATCGATTAATGCATATACAATATGTGAAAAGATGGACAATGTACCTGTAACCACATCCGGCGAAGCTTCTAAATTTTGTCGATCCCCTAGTGCATATGTGCGATTCTGACCTCCACTAGAACTAGCTGCTCCCCTAGCTTCTCTACCACGACCTGTAGGCATATGTAGTCCCCTACCTAAGAAGGGGTTGATGAGTCGACGGCAACAACTATCATAGTTGGTTGAACAACGCCACCCACTCCCCTATGAGGACATTTGTGTCTCATCATAATGCCCGGTGTGCCACACCAAAACAAACATCCATCCCAACCTGGCGTGCACCTATATGATCCTCCCACACTGTTTACAAAGGCTGTCGTGGAGGCCTTGATTGGCTCGTACGTCTTGCTCTTGATGACTGCCTGACTTTCACTTCTTTGGCCCAACTGAAAAAATTGGCCCCTAAACCCTTGAAACCGTGGTGGAGCACTAGCTGTAGAGTAGAAAGCTGATGGCCTAGGTGGTCTGTTAGAGAACCGAGGCCTAAACTCACCTTGGGATGGTGTAAACTGACCCATGGATCTGGCCCTCTTAGAATGCCCTATTTCCAACTCTTGTGTTCTTCTTCTTTGCCTTTGATCCTCCAATTTTTGTGCAAAAAAGCCTGCATCCTTGCTATATCCATATCTTTATTCAACGAAGCAATTGTACAATCTCTAACTAGATATGAATCTGATCTGTCCACAAAACGATGAACTCTATCCTCCATAGTAGCTACTACATTAGGAGCATACCTGACCAAGGAATTAAATTTGAGACTATAATCCCTCACACTCATATTTCCTTGGTGGAGATTTAAGAACTGATCCGCACGGGCCTCTCGGATCTCCAATGGCAAATAATGATCAAGGAATGCCTTTTTGAACTTTTTCCACATAGCTGAAGGTGCATTTGTTCCCCTAGATTGCTTCCAAGCTTCATACCACAATATAGCCACACCCTTTAATCTATATGCAGCTAGCTCAAGTGCTTCTTTACCACTTACATGCATAATATCCAAAGTGCGTTGGATTTGATCTATAAAGTCTTGGGGATCTTCATTAGGATCTGACCCGCTAAATGATGGAGGGTCCAAGTTAAGAAAATCACGTATCCGTGTTCCAACTGATCTATCTATGCCACTAGTACCTGGAACTGGACCTTCTTGCCTTTGGCCATGACCAGCAACTATACGAGTCAATAATTGGACTGCATTCCTCAAATCTTGCTCGGTAGCATTAATAAGGGGTTCCTGAGGTTCATCTTCCCTCCCTAGTTCTTCAGGAGATGGAGGCGTCGAGGAAGTCTGCGATAGAGACTCATCTTGAGCCCCACTTTGAACAGCTTGACTTGGTGGTGGTTGGCTGGTCCCTTCTTGGGCAGCCACATCTACTCGTTTACCAGTACTTTTACTCCTTCTCGTAATCGGAATCTTTGCTATAATAAAACAATTGAGAAATTAGATATGACTCACCTACAACACTGGTTCTATCGCACGATCTAAGAAATGAAAGAAATGAGACAACTCCTATACGTCCCGTAGCCTCCTGTTTAGAGATGTGGTGCATAACACAGCTATAAGCAAGACTGTACACAGACACGGCTTTGTAGACTCCCTAGGATGACCTTCTATGATACCACTTTTGTCACGCCTCAAAACCCATTAAGACGGACAGGCACCTGATGCCCTAAAGGCCCGAGAGAACCAACCTGCAACCTGTTCTTACTGAGCATATACTATAACAATTGAGACAAGATAACTTAGGATGCAGCGATACAAAACAACGTAAGTAGGTCCAAAATTTATGTACAATACTTGGCCGTCGTGGCCACAACTCCTTAAGACACAACTGAACCATGTACATATGTCTACAAAGCCTCTAAAATATAGAAGACTAGAGTAGGTTGGGACAGACCCCGCCTTACCCTTAACTATGATACAATACCAAATGAATTTACCAAGGACTCAATAAAACTCCGAATAAACTTGGAGCTCACCAAAAGTAGCAGAATTTCGAGTGCTCCTACTGAGGAGGTCTACTAGCTGGAGTACCTGAGCCTGCAGCATGAAATGCAGCGTCCCCAATACGGGACGTCAGTACGAAAAATGTACTGAATATGTAAGGCAAAAAGTATATGTAATACAAGGCTCAAATGAAATCAAGTAGCAACATATGAGTGCATAGATTAGGAGAGAAGACCACCTTTGCTTACTCTTGTGGGATCAAGTAAGCTACATTCTTTTCTTTACCTTGTTGTATGTTATAATCTTTGTTGGGCATGTGATACAAGTGACCAGCTGATCAGTGGTAGAAGAGGATGACCCATGCTAGGCGTATTAACCCCTGGGATGCGGTCCTCATAATTACACAACTTGGGATCGGCCCATGCTAGGCTTTCGCCCCTGAGCTGCCACCCTTCTATACCAATAGGGATCGGCCCATGCTAGGCTTTCGCCCCTGAGCTGCCACCCTTAATTATATAGATTTCTTCACTTAGATTTTTTAATCTTTGAGATTATTGTTAATCAGTTCATAACTCTTTTGAGATGTTATTTTGGTTAATCGCAACACTTTGAGATGTTGATTTGGTGGTCATAATCATCTTGGAGATATGAAATTATGGAACAGTAGTGGAATACATGAAAACAATACTTTGAGGCAGTAACAATGACATAAGGAGCTAAGAAACATCAACACCTTATTTTAAGACCTTAATGACACAATTGACTTCAATTGGCTTAGGAGAAGGATTCATCAAATTTTCTTTTGCAAATACCATTTCTATAACAGCACAAGGGAAAATTACACAAGTATAGAATAGTGAACATATAATGAAGTAGTTCCATGTACTTAGAATGGAGAAAGAAATATTGTTAGCTATTTGGAGATAGTACGCTGCCACCATGCTTTCTTTTCTAGAAATAGAACTTATGAGAATCACTTCATTGATATTAATTGCAGGTGGCAGATTTCATGCCAAAAGGATATATAATCGAATAGCCTTACATACCTTATATTTATGACCAATACCACTATCACGATTCAGCCTTCCTTATTGGGTGCTAATCTACAACATAAGTCATGATTAAGCTAACATCAGCAGCTAATCACAATAAGGTTCTCCAAAACAGTAGCTAAAAATATTTGATGGAAATCAGGCCCATACAACCCTTACATAAATGGTGAACCACCACACCCTTCCTCTACACATTAATACAACTTCAAACATCATTTCCAGAGATATCCAAACAGCCCTCAACAACAATATTCATAAGGCAGCCACTAACAATCTCAAATCTTTCAGCATAATAGGAGAATATTGACTCAAAGATTTATCATCTTCCATGAATTCTTGATAAACATATACAAAATTCTCCACTCCAAACATTATCAAAGAGAGGAAAACAAATGGGTTGAAGTCTTACCTTAATTCTGAAAATTTATCCTCTACACTTGTACTTCAAGAATTCAAACTCTCCTTCAAACTCTTACTTGAAAAATTAGACAGCACTCAAGAACTCTAAGGTGTTTTAGGGCTGCTAATTGAAGCCAAGAGAGACCAAGAAAGAACTTAGGAAATCTGAAACTTTTTCAAGTTCAAAATGGAGAATAAGACTTGATCCTTATCCTATGAAAAAGGAGGTGTTATGGCCGACACTCTTGACCAATTTTGGGCCATATAATGTCAAGTAGGTGCCCCACCTGCTTGTCCTTTTAAATTGGGCCTTTTTGGACTTAATATTATTGGACCTTGGCTGTCCATTTTCCCTTTGTTCTTTTATTCAACTTGGGACAGATTAATGCAAGTAGGTGGTACACACTTGGCCCAATAACATGGTAAAACAAAACTTAGAAGGTCATGCACTTACCTAGTTTCACTTGGGCTTTATCCATAATGGGCCAATTGGCAGATTTGGCTGTTGGGCCTTCTTTCAATCACATTTTTCTTTAATAGGTTTGGGCTTCAAATGAGCCCTTAAATATAAGCCTAAATCTGGTCAATCAAACTTGGGCCCTTTAACTATAATATAGCTCAAATAGGTGATGCAGCTGCTAGCTCAATTACCATCTTACTATAATTACTTAAATACTTTCCATCGGAGTTAACTTGCAATACATATGCTAAAACGTGCAAGGCATTACATCACCTTCCAAGCTAGTTTAAACCAACACTAATCACATAAGAAACATGATCCCTCACCTACACTATAAGTCTATGTCAACTATAACATGAATAGAACTACCACATACAAAAATACAGGCCGTTACATATTATTATTATTGGTATAGTTGAATTTTGTGAAGTATGATAATATCTAACTATTTGTGATTAAGGTGATAGTATGTGTTCTTCTATTTATGATGTTAGGTGATCATGTTAGACTATGACTATGTCCTTAGGTGTGTAGTCATAAATTTGATGCATTATTCTTCCTCATTGATTATGTCAGTCTTATGATAGCTATATTGTTGAATCTATAGTAATATATAGGATGACCTATAGATGATATTGAGTATGCCTATGTGTTTTTAGAATGATATGCTATATGTGAAGCTATGTGTCTTGTCTTGGTAGACTTGTGTCCCTTACTTGATACATGTACGTTATGAATATGAACATCTTGACTTAGTAGGCTTATGCACCTTTGTCTTGTATGTGATATGAAGCTGAATGTTGAATGAAAGTATAGTATCAGTAGACCTAAGATTGTGCCCTTCTAAGCATGACTAATATGTTGAACCTTCTATATAGAAAGAAGGTTAAGAATGAGCTATCCTTTTATACTATTGAGTGGCAGCCCTAGTGGACCCACCTTTGGTAGGTGCATTATGACTAGAGATGGTACCCTTTCATATGCCCCTTTTTATTTTACTTACTATATGAGAACAAAGGCTAGCACTGAGTGAATATGTTATGGGTTGTATCTCTACTTAACAAGGAGACTAGAGTACAATGTATCTCTACTTTAGAAGAGACTAGAGTTTATAAAAGACCTTGATATTCCTTAACCATGTGCCTATATGGGATGTGTCCTAGTTCTACCCTTGGCAAGTAGAACACCCTTCAACGGAGTAGGTTTATGATTCCGGATTCCATGCCTAGCTAGTATGGTCTATGTTGGTTATGGACTATTCTCATCATGTGGGATACATGCTAGTGTTGGATAAATACTATGATGTTTATGTAGTGGAATGGGAAATTATCTAGAAATTGGACGATTAGGTTTTGAAGATGTTAGTGTGTGAGTGCCCTAGGTCTTCTTAAAGACCATTATGTGAATGTACATAAGTGATTAATGTTTTCTAAATGACTTAATGAACATAATGAATTTAATAAAGGAATGTTAATGATAAAGTACTTATCTAGAGTAGCTTTGAGGATTGCTTAGGTAGGCTTGAAGAGGGTGTATGGGTGGTCTCTTCATGTCTTACTTAGGTGAGTCTTATAGTAACTCTAGGTAGGGAGTTTAACAAATAAAGTGAGAATGATCTTATCCTAGGTAGACTTAAGGATCATTTAGTTGTGCTTATAGAGGGTGTATGGGCGGTCTCTCTTTGTCTCACTTAAGTTAGTATTGGGATAACCTTTGTTGAGAGGGTTCCAAGCTAAAATAGGTCACTCTGAAGTTGAACTTAGTTGACTGTAACATTCTTCAATATTTAATAAAATGCTTATGTGATATCTGATATGTTTCTAAGGTGTTAAATTTGTTCTTATGCTTATACTATGATATTTTAATAAAAAAGAGCATGTTTTATACAAAATTCCGTTTATCATGATTATATGCTTTATGTCATACTTAGTACAAGTGTTTGTACTAATTCCATACATTTTGTCTAACTCTAAAGGTGTAGGTGGCATTTGAGAAGAGTCTCGAAGTGGAATCTAGGTTAGTGTTCATTCAAGCAAAGAGTTGGTATGTCATCACTAGAATCGAGGACATTTGATGTTTAGATTAGCTTATTGAAAGTATTGTAATAGACTTAGCTCTTTACCTATACGATGAAGTATGGGCCGCGTCCCAATATATTTGTATGTCTAAGATGGCGACTTTGAGACTTAGCCTTTCATTATGTTTTTCTCTAAAAGAGATATTTTGAAGTATTATTATTTCATGTGAATTTTTTTAATTTTGCACTACTTTTCATACATGTATGCAATGAACGATGTCAAAGGGCATGTACAAGACCTCCGAGAGGTCAACTACGCTGTGTTTCAATCCGAGAATGCCCTAATTTCTAGAGGGTTCTCTCGAGGTGTGACAAACTTGGTATCAGAGCATAAGGTTATGAAGTAGTACTTATGAATCAAAAGTATCAAAAAGCCACGTCTAGTAGATTCTTGTTCATTGGTGTGAGTCGCGACACATCCATGAACGAGAGGCTATAGGACGATAGAGTTTCTCTTCTTTTCTACTCCTATGTCATTTCGTATAGATTAAAAGTTATGAGTGTTCTTTTCTTATGGTTTCCCTTGTGTTTCTAGAAAGATGAATACGAGGAGGACACCGACTAGGAGGATTCAGGAGAATGATGTGAATGAGGGACTTCCTCCCCGAGGTTGACAAGTGCCACAAGGTGTGCAAGTTCCTCAAGGTGTTCAAGGTGCTCAAGATGATCAGGTCCCTATTGTGGAAGGAGGTAGTGAGGTTCCGGTGGTTCCCCCAGTTATGGATAATGGGGAAATTATAGAAGCTCTCCTTACCCTAGGCCGAGCTATGACAACTCAAGTGAATAGAGACATTGGGCCTAGGGTGAATGCTATGGAGAGTACTATGACCTCTACATTGAGGGACTTTGTAAGGATGAATCCTCCTATCATCTTTGGTTCTAAGGCGGGAGAAGATCCCCAAGCTTTCTTGGATGATGTGTATAAGATAGTGCATGCTATGGGAGTGACTTCTACGGAAAAAGCGGAGTTAGCTTCGTATCAATTGAAATAAGTTGCTCAAATATGGTTTACTCAATGGAAGGATAGTAGACTGGTGGAATCGGGTCCCTTAGAGTGGCAAGAGTTTAAGAAAGCATTCTTAGAAAGGTACTTTCCCCGTGAGAAGAGGAAGGTTAAGATTGAGGAATTTATAAACCTTAGGCAAGGTAGTATGATTGTTGAAGAGTATTCCTTAAAGTTTATCCTATTGTCTAAGTATGCTCCATCCTTGGTGTCTAACCCTAGGGATGAGATGAGTAGGTTCTTGACCGGTGTTTTGGATATTTTGAAAGAAGAGTGTCGTACAACCATGCTCCATGGTGACATGACTTTATCTAGGCTTATGGTGTATGCTCAATCCATTGAAGAGTCTAAACTTGGGAGGAGAATTAGAGATGCTAAGAGGGAATGGACCGATGAGCAAGTTCAACCTAAGTTTAAGAAGAGGGCTCCAAATAAAGATGGTCCTAGTGCTCCGAAGGCTAATTATGAGAGAGGTGGTGGTTCCCAAGTGATTAAGCCTACTTGTGCTACTTCTGGGAAGAAGCATTTTGGAAAGTGTCTAGCCGGTACTAGTGGGTGCTTTGGTTGTGGGAAGTATGATCAAAATGTGAGAGATTTTCCTACTATTGCGGCTAGAGGAAAATAGGCCAAGCGAGTTCCTCCTAATGTTCCGCATGGTGGTGCTCCAAAGAGGAATCGCTTCTATGCTCTCTGAGCAAAAGGAACAAAACCGAATGATGATGATGATGCCAGTAAGTTATAGTTTCCTCTCTTTAGTTATATGAGCTCCTTCTGAGTGGGGGAGTATGAGTAGAATGGTGAATTGTTGTCTCATCTCTTCTATTCAATTCAAGCTTGAGAGATAGAATGTCATAGTAGCATGTTGCATGTTGCATTGTGTTTAGGAGTCAAGTTGAAATTGAATTTCATTGATTCCTTGCATTTTGCATTTCATAAAGTTATGATTATTTTTTAAATTGAGTTTATTATGGTTTTATCTCTCATATTGCCATGCTTCCATCATAAATTTCTTAAGAGATGCATTTTTTTGAAATTTGAGAATGATTCATTGTAAAGAAATTTGTGCTCACTGTAAAATTTTGAAAATTTGGTTAAATTGTTCTTTCATGAAAAATGGTTATAATGTGTATAGAACTGATGTATATGAGAATGATAATATGTGGAGAATGAAGTTCCTCCTATATGAAATAAAAATGTTAGTCTTATTGCATGATAATTTGTAGAAGTAGTTTCTATCTTCTTGTTGTGTTTTGAGTCTCTTAAAGTATGTGAAATTGATGTTTCTCCTACATGTGTATATTGTCTACTGTGTGGTATGAATATGAACTGCTAGTCTTCGAGTCTTAAGTCTTAAAAATGTTCAAAATGTGGCAAGTGTCATTCCAAAACGAATGTTGTCCAAGTGGGGGAGATTGTAACGTCCCACAAAATGAACTAGGTTGAACTAGAGCCTAACACTTGTGTCATGACGTTTTAAATTCATAAAATTTTTAATAATAGTGTTATTAGGCGTATATAAAGTTTGGAAGTGTTTGGAGGTCAAACGTCCAAGAACATCCAAGACATTTTGAAACTAGTCGAAGTTGAACTAGTGTGTCGTAGTGATGTTTTGGGGGATGGTTTAAAGGTGAAATTCAGTAAATATGGTTCCTACGCGTAGCCTGATATACAAAGGGTTATAACGTCCGAGAACAACGCCCCGGGGACCAGCCAACAGGCCCCCAAAGAGGACCCAAACATGGGACTGTCAAGTTGCCGCGCCAGCCAGAATTAGGTCGGGGCTGCACGTCGCGCAGTTGACACGGAGTGGGAAAATTTCTTTTCTTACGATGTGGAGCTGTCACAAACCATTCTGTCTTAAAATATTCGAAAAACAACATTTGAAAATGCCTCCGCGACGTGCAGTAAATTTCCAGATTTCGTTGCATCATTTTTAAGTCAAATTTGAGTTGGTTAATTGTCCAATAAGTTCAGGGGTCTTTTAGGTAATTTAGGGGTTACTTATTGACGGTTATTAGACCTTCTTAAACCCCTAAACTCAACAATCAAAAGAAAACCCTCAACTCAAAACAAAACCTCTCCATTTTTCTCTCCAAAACCTCTATTGTTGAAGCTTGGAAGCTTCAAGGAAAAGATAGATTTCTCAAGTTTTTCTCCATCAATCTTGTGGACTTTTCATCACAATTAAGGTATGATTTCTTCATCCCTGAATCTCTTTCTTCAATAAGTCAATTCAATGATTTTTTAAAGTTGATCAAAAACATGAATTCTCAAATTTTAGCCATGGGTTATTGCATTAAATGTTTTGAATCATTTTTTATGGATTGAATTGACCTTAATTTGATGATTTTAACCTAAAATCTTCATAAAACCATGCAAAACATAATCTCTTCAAATTGGCTATATTATGGATGTTATGATCTTGTCTCAATGCTTATGAATTCTAGTGTAGCTATGGGCTATTGAATGATATAAAAATTGTATTGAATTGATGTATAGGATATCTTAGATTGATATTCATTGAGTATTATGATTTTTGTATTGAATTGATGATCATGGACATGGGTAAGGGCCTATAGGTAATGTATTAGATGATTTAGCTATGGATTGAAGTGGTGAGAATGGATTGGTGGTAGGCTTCCCTAATTCTCTTTATTTTATGTAATTTAGTCTTGAAATATGTTTTCATTGGAATGGTCCACTTATCGTGGCGGTGTTGTGTGCATTACTTGTGAATTATGTGGCCTCGTCGGCGTTACTTTATGTAATATGATGATCATACCCTTGTTGGCAACTACTTGATATATTATGATGATTGATATAGTTGAATTATGTGAAGTATGATCATATCTATCTATTTGTGATTAAGGTTATAGTATGTGTTCTTCTATTTATGATGTTATGTGATCATGTTAGACTATGACTATGTCCTTAGGTGTGTAGTCATAGAGTTGATGCATGATTCTTCCTACTTGATTATGTGAGTCTTACGATGGCTATTGATGAGTCTATAGTATTATATAGGATGACCTATAGATGATGTTGGTTATGCCTATGTGTTTATTGAATGATATGCTATACGTGAAGATGTGTGTGTTTTGTGTTGGTAGACTTGTGTCCGTTACTTGATACATGTACATTATGAATATGAACATCTTGACTTAGTAGGTTTATGCACCTTTCTTCTTTATGTGATATGAAGATGAATTTTGAATTAAAGTCTAGGATCGGTAGACCTAAGATGGTGCCCTTCTAAGCATCACTAATATGTGGAACCTTCTATATAGAAAGAAGGTTAAGAATGAGCTATCCTTATAGACCATTGAGTGGCATCCCTAGTGGACCAATCTTTGGTAGGTGCATTATGACTAGGTAATGACTAAGAGATGGTACCTTTTCATATGCCCATATTTATTAAACTTACTCTATGAGAACAAAGGCTGGCACTGAGTGAGTATGTCATGGTTTGTAGCTCTACTTAAGAAGGATACTAGAGTACAATGTATCTCTACTTGGGAAGAGACTAGAGTGCATAAAAGACCTTGATATTCCTTAACCATGTGCCTACATGGGATGCGTCCTAGTTCTACCCTTGGTAAGTAGAACACCCTCAATCGGAGTAGGTTTATGACTCTCGATTCCATGCCTAGCTAGTATGTCCTATGTCGGTTATGGCCTATTCTCATCATGTGGGATACTGCTAGTGTTGGATAAGTACTATGAAGTTTAGGTAGTGGAATGGGACACTATCTAGACATTGCACGATTAGGCTTTGAACATGTTAGTGTGTGAGTACCCTAGGTCTTCTTAAAGACCATTATGTGAATGTCCATAAGTGATGAATGTTTTCTAAATGACTTAATGAACATAATGACTTTAGTAGAGGAATGTTAATGAAAAAGTACTTATCTATAGTAGCTTTGAGGATTTCTTAGGTAGGCTTAAAGAGGGTGTATGGGCGGTCTCTTCATGTCTTACTTAGTTGAGTCTTAGAGTAACTCTAGCTAGGGAGTTTAAAAAATAAAGTGAGAATGATCTTATCTTAGGTAGTCTTAAGGATCATTTAGGTGTTCTTAGAGAGGTTGTATGGGCGGTCTCTCTTCGTCTCACTTAAGTGAGTTTTAGGATAACCTTTGGTGAGAGGGTTGCAAGCTAAAAGAGGTCACTGTGAAGTTGAACTTAGTTCACTGTTAAGTGACATAGTTCACTGTAACATTCTTTAATATTTTATAAAATGCTTATGTGATATCTTATATGTTTCTAACGTGTTAAATGTTGTTTTTATGCTTATACTATGTAATTTTTTTAAAAAAAGAGAAGGTTTTAGACAAAAGTCCGTTTATCATTACTTCTAACGGGGGGAATTCCATTAGCTCGCATATGTTGCTTGGTATACTCACCCCCTATGCCTGAAAGCAAAAAAAAAATAAAGAATAACTGAAAGTAAAGTAATTTAAAATCAACAATAAGCAAGAACAAAGGCCAACCTAACAAAAAACTCTTATGTGACACAACTCCCTGGAAGCGGCGTCGTTTTGATAGGTAACGTCATCAAAGACACTTGATCCAATATTAAGAGTCGACAATCGTTATTTATTATAATATCCAACCAAGGGTTTGGATAATTTCCACGTAGAGCAGTACTGTGAATATTTCTGCTAAGCACAAATCTATCCCATGCTAGTCAAAGCTACTAATAATTATTGAATAAAAACATATTAAATATAGTAAAAAGAAACCCTTGATACTCCTTAACCATGTGCCTACATGGGATGTGTCCTAGTTCTACCCTTGACAAGTAGAACACCCTCCATCAAAATAGGGTAGACTCCGGATTCCATGACAACATGAACTCCTTTTCTACTTCTTGGTTTGTTTAAACAATGTGATCCAACCAATGGCTTCTATCTTATAGGGTTGCTTTGGAATACTTACTGGAATGATTTTGTCAAGTAATATAATTTTTCCTGGTCAATGACTTATGTAGAAACATTCCAAGAGGACTATGTCCGGCATGCCATGAGTTGGGCCCTGAATTAGTCGTTCTGTAAATCTCACCCATGACTCATGGATTTATTCACCCTCTAATTGATTGAAAGTAAGTATACCATCCAAAAACATCATTACTTCTAACGGAGGGAATTCCATTAGCTCGCATGTGATGCTCGGTATACTCACCCCCTCTACCTGAAAGCAAAAACAAATAAAGGACAACTAAAAGTAAAGTAATTTAAAATCAAGAATAAGCAAGAACAAAAGCCAACCTAACAAAAAATTCTCATGTGACACAGCTCCCTAGAAGCGGCGTCGTTTTAATCGATAACGTCATCAAAGACAATTCATTCAATATTAAGAGTCGACGATCGTTAGTTATTATAATATTCAACCAAGGGTTGGGATAATTTCCACGTAGAGCGGTACTGTGAATATTTCTGCTAAGCATAAATCTATCCCATGCTAGTCAAAGCTACTAATAATTATTGAATAAAAACATATTAAATATAATGGGTGACGCAATCATCAATTAACAATGAGGATCTTTGTAATCGTAGTAAATAGCTTGAAATTTTAATAAAATAAGATATAATCATGGTAAACAGGATTCTTGGGATGTGATAGGAATACATGATACACTAAACTATTGGGTACATGTTTTTTTATCATAAATTTATAAAACATTTGTGGTTTGGTTAGACTATTGTGCTGGTAAATTATCTCTCGATTAACTTACCTCGAATCAAATGGGTTTCTCTTGAAAACTTATTTGTTGTAATAAGCACAACCTGTGCCTTAGCCCACTCACTCTCTTGAGATAAGCATATGGAAAAGGAATATGGTTCTCTCTCTCGAGCTGAACTTCATGTCAACTTAACACCACCAGTTATAAGTTTAGTAGTCTTAATTTTGGGACCTCTCTCTCAAGCAAGCCAAAAACACAGAGGTGAAATTATATTTGCAATTACAAACCCAATAAGTTCACTCACAACTACTAAATGAAATCATATTTAAACAACAAATAAGCCATCAATGAGAAAGCCTGAACAAATAATATACCCCATTCTCACCAAATCACTCCCCATGAATTGAGGTTTTAGGAAAATATAGAGAAAAGCAAGAAAATGACGCCAAATGGAAGTAACATCAACTAGGTAGGATTTATTTAAGCTTCAAGCAAGTCTAGGATAAAAAATTTCAACAGCCACTTTGAATTTCTTCAAGATGAGAATATTCAAATCTCCAATGTTCAAGAGTAAAGTTCCTAAAAGCATTCAAAAACTCTACGTAGAAACTAAGTGTAAAATTTAATGTTCAATACTATGAAAACGATACTGAGCTAAAAATAATAATAGGTTATGAAGTCCTAAAGTGGTTAATTAAAGTGTTTTGGGGTAGTGTGTAAAGTGTGAAAGTGTTTGGAGGTAAACCATACAAGATGTTCAGAAGTTTTTCCTTGAGACGTGCTTGTGTGTTTTAGTGTGCCTTTGCATGTTTTACGTGTTCATTTTGGTTAACATTTATTTGAGAGGTTCTTAACATCTATACGAGTGTATTTGGGTTGGAAAAGTATTGACACAACTCCTCAAGGACCACCCTAAGGGTCCTTGAGAAGGACCCAACTTGTGGATCAAAACAGCAAAAAAACAGTCTCAACTAACGACTGCCAAATGATGCACCGTTGTCCTGTTAATTCCTCGTTGATTGGGGTGTAGCCCCATACATAATGTGGGAGATTATCCCCGTCTTTGAGGAGTCTCTGACCCAAACCATGGACTTGCATGACGTTTTGTAAGTGGGTCAACGCTCCGTAGGTGTTGCCATTATTGACACCTACAAGTTTTCTACAGGTGTCTCGGCCAAGGTAAGGGTATTTTGGGAATTTCACCTAGCGTTCTGAAAATAAAATAGGTGGTTACTTAAAGGCTTTTTGTCTATTTTAAGTGGTTTTATATTTCTATAACCCCAAGTTAAGTTCATTCTTCTAACTAAAACCCCAAGACCCCAAATAGAATCCTCTATAACTCCTTGGATCTTGAAGCATGGTGGGAGCTTGGAACTTGATTTATCAATCAATTATTCATCAATTTCGTGGATAATAATCAATCAAGGTATGGTGTTTCATCCTTGAACTCTCTTTCTTCAATGAGAAAAACTTCAAAGGATTTTCCAAGACTTCTCAAAATATGAAATTTTCTATTTTGATATCTAGCCATGGGTTCTTGCATAAAACAATTTGAATCAATTATTTATGATTGAATTGATGTTAATTGAATGATTTTAGATAAAAATTCTTATGAACCCATGCAAACCATGAAATCCTAATTTAGGTTATATTATGGGTGATTTGATCATGTCTCTATTGTATTGATTTCTTGTGTAGATTACTTTGGGCTATTGAATTATGTAAGGATCATGTTAGGATTGTATATAGGTTGTGTTAATTTGATTATTTTCATATTATATCATGTTGGATCATTGTATTGTTTGATTATTAGTTTGTATTGGTGTGTATGGCTATTGGTAAGAGCCTTTGATAATAGAATCGGTTGGATTGGCTAAGGATTGGAGGTGTTTATGTTTGAATGGTGTTATGTTGACCTAACATCTTAAATATTATGTAGTATATGCATTGAATTGTAATGATTGGTAAGGTCCACTTGTGGTGGCGGTGCTTATGTGCTATAATTGTGAAGAATGTGGTATTGTCAGAATTACTTTATTAATTGTAATGTTATCATGTTATGTAACTTGTATAGGTGATCATTGTGAAAGCTTATATGGTTGATGTGTATATGTGAATTCAAAGCAAGCGTTCTTCTAAATAATTATGAGTGATCATGATAGGCTATAGTGATGCCTTATATGTGTACACTTGATGTTGAAGTGTGATTCTTCCTAGTTGACTACAAGAGTCCTATGATGAGTTATGATGATGTTTTATAGAAGTGTGTAGGGTGAATTGTAGTAGACTTTGTTGTCCCTAAGTGCTACTTGAATAAGATTGTACATACTATAAGATGATGATATGTATGTCATGTTTTGGTATACCTATGTCCCTCTACTTGATACATGAAGAATGTGAATATGACTCTTGACTTAGTAGGCTAAAGCACCTTTGTCATGTATGTGTATGTATGATTGAAATATGATCTTGAGCATGGTTAAAAAGGTCATTAATGTGGAACCTTCAAACCAGATAGAAAGTTATAATATCCTTGAAGTTGAAAGTCGTACGGTATCCTTCTTGTGTCAATGATAGACTGAGGGTTAGGTTGGTTGGAACAACATGAAACCATCCATAAAAAAGTCATTGACCTATCCTAGTAACCATTGTGTGGAAGCCCTAATGGACCCGCCCTAGGTAAATATATTATGATTTTTTTATGACTACTATATGGTACCTTTTCATATGCCTTTGTGATTTAATTACTCTATGAGAAGAACTAAGGCTAGCATAGAGTGCGTATGCTTGGGGAGTGACTCTACTTAAGATGAGACTATAGTAAAAAGAAACCCTTGATACTCCTTAACCATGTGCCTACATGGGATGTGTCCTAGTTCTACCCTTGGCAAGTAGAACACCCTCCATCAAAATAGGATAGACTCTGGATTCCATGACAACATGAAGTCCTTTTCTACTTCTTGGTTTGTTTAAACAATGTGATCCAACCAATGGCTTCTATCTTATAGGGTTGCTTTGCAATACTTACTGGAATGATTTTGTCAAGTAATATAATTTTTCCTGGTCAATGACTTATGTAGAAACATTCCAAGAGGACTATGTCCGGCATGCCATGAGTTGGGCCCTGAATTAGTCGTTCTGTAAATCTCACCCATGACTCATGGATTTATTCACCCTCTAATTGATTGAAAGTAAGTATACCATCCAAAAACATCATTACTTCTAACGGGGGGAATTCCATTAGCTCACATGTGATGTTCGGTATACTCACCCCCTCTACCTGAAAGAAAAAACAAATAAAGGACAACTGAAAGTAAAGTAATTTAAAATCAAGAATAAGCAAGAACAAAAGCCAACCTAACAAAAAATTCTCATGTGACACAGCTCCCTAGAAGCGGCGTCGTTTTAATCGATAGCGTCATCAAAGACAATTCATCCAATATTAAGAGTCGACGATCGTTAATAATTATAATATTCAACCAAGGGTTGGGATAATTTCCACGTAGAGCGGTACTGTGAATATTTCTGCTAAGCACAAATCTATCCCATGCTAGTCAAAGCTACTAATAATTATTGAATAAAAACATATTAAATATAATGGGTGACACAATCATCAATTAACAATGAGGGTCTTTGTAATCGGAGTAAATAGCTTGAAATTTTGATAAAATAAGAGATAATCATGGTAAACAGGATTCTTGGGATGTGATAGGAATACATGATACACTAAACAATTGGGTACATGTTTTTTATCATAAATTTATAAAACATTTGTGGTTTGGTTAGACTATTGTGTTGGTAAATTATCTCTCGAGTAACTTACCTCGAATCGAATGGGTTTCTCTTGAAAACTTATTTGTTATAATAAGCACAACCTGTGCCTTAGCCCACTCACTCTCTTGAGATAAGTATGTGGAAAAGGAATATGGTTCTCTCTATCGAGCTAAACCTCATGTCGACTTAACACCACCAATTATCAATTTAGTAGTCTTAATTTTAGGACCTCTCTCTCAAGAAAGCCAAAACACAAAGGTGAAATTATGTTTGCAGTTACAAACCCAATAATTTCACTCACAACTACTAAATGAAATCATATTTAAACAACAAATAAGTCATCAACGAGAAATCCCAAACAAATAATATATCCCATATTCACAAAATCACTCCCCATGAATTGAGATTTTAGCTAGATATAGAGAAAATCAAGAAAATGATGCCAAATGGAAGTAACATCAACTAGGTATGCTTTATTTCAGCTTCAAGAAAAGTGTAGGATGAAGAATTTCAACACCCACTTTGAATTTCTTCAAGATGAGAATCTTCAAATCTCCAATGTTCAAGAGCAAAGTTGCTAATAGCACTCAAAAACTCTAAGTAGAAAAGAAGTGTAAAATTTAATATTCAATACTATGAAAAATGATACTAAGCTAAAAATAATAATAGGTAGTTTTAGTTTGCAAAAAGTTGTGCTGCGAAGGACCAATCAACATAGTTAATCGGGATAGTTGATAAACTCCACGATCCTGCCTTTGGTAGCGTCATCGCCTTATTTTTCTCACCTACAACATCTTCGTATTTGAGATCATAGGGCGACACTGTACTACTTTGACAAAACTTCTCGGTGACACGCCAATTTCATTGTTTTGTTCAATCGGCTGAGTTCGTTCATTTTAGCTGAATTGTATCCATGATTTTTATCCAAGTATCTATAGAAAACTCAAGGTATATTATTATCTTTCGAGACGAAAAATGCATTTTAGGACACTAAACATATAAAATTATAGCCCCAAATAGGTCCAAATCGTGGACTCATCAGTGTGTTGCCAAGTGGTTTGCAAGAAAGATAATATCGCTGAATGGGCACACACTTGATAGTTTTAAAAAGGCCAAAATTTTCAAAGTTTAAACTCTTCACATAACCTCACTTTTTAACTTCATACAATTACACCCACAGTATATTTCCCATGTTTTTACATTTTTACTGCTTTCTAGTAATTGATTTGGTGTGCAGATATGGATACATTGCTACCTTCCTTTAAAGTTCTTATATTTTCCATTATAGGTTAGTGTTCCTAACCCCAAACTCAAAATTAGCGGTTGAACTCATTTGCAACTGTATTTTTTATATTGATGTGTGTTGAGCCTCTCTGAAATACAAAATGTCTGCTTGTTTGCCTATTTTAGTTTTGATTTCGTGCCTAAATTTCCTAAGTTGTTGATTTCCCAAATTTCTTGCTTTAGAATTCATCAAAAATTGTTT
The DNA here is from genome assembly GCA_016801875.1 of Solanum sitiens. Lineage (NCBI taxonomy): Eukaryota > Viridiplantae > Streptophyta > Magnoliopsida > Solanales > Solanaceae > Solanum > Solanum sitiens. Next base: position 4,060 of record JABWTJ010001114.1, on the reverse strand, counting down.
GGTTGTGCGTAATTGTTGTGGAGTCTTGTTGGGTGAAGTTTGAGTCACCCAATATTTTAAAATGACGTGATTTACTAAATGATGGAGCATTTTACATCATTCTTAAGGGTTAAAGTCGTCAAATGGCTAATTTATGCCAAACTTGAGACTGTTTGAGTGCATATCTGCCATGGGTCTTATGGATCTAGAATTATTGAATGAATAGATTTTATTTTCAGGGGCCGCGGGGATTGGAAATTGGGTTTGAGAATAGGCACGTTGTAATGTCTGGTGAGCTGGGTCGAGCTCCCCAAACCACTCGGTCGTTCACCAATTCACCCTTGATCCCTTTTAATTTCATGTGTTTGCGTGATTTCGGTTCTGTATATTTTTGCGAGAAACCTAATTTCACGTGTGCACTCGGTGACTCAATGAAAGTCTTCTAGTCTTCTATGATTGCCCTCTCTGCACCCCTAACCCCTAAAATACATTGTAACATTCGGTAGGCTAGGTTGTACTCACTAAATGATGTCGTCGATTTTCTGAAAGGCCCCTCCCTATAGTGATCCTCATAATGAAATATGTTGAACTAGAGATTCGCAAGTGTTATATGAGTTAACAATTTGTTAATATAAAGAATATTAGTATTTGAAGTCAGTTTGGTATGTTTGGAGGTCAAACTTCAAGGGACAACCAAGGCATTCGGAAAGTAGCCTTGAGTGTGTGCTAGTGTGTCCTTGTATGTCATATGTGTTTTTATGTGTTGTTTGGAGTCTAAAAGAAGCGGGGATGACCCTAACACCTAGAAGGACATGTTTAGGATAAAAATGTACGATTATGACTCCCCAAGGACTTCCCTAAGAGTCCTTGAGGAGGACCCAACCCTCGAACCAACAAGATGCCGAAGGCATCCAAAGTTCTTCTATTGTGAAATGAGTCTTTGTCGCGGACTTGGTGCAACTTGGGCCAAACATTTTGTCCGCGTCACAGACATAATGCGGACTCTACTGTCTCGAAATATATTTTCAAAAATCTTGTGGGAACAGCTCCACGTCGCGGACTTATTTCCCAATGATATCTCCAAAAATTTAAGTTAAGTTTGACATGTCAAAAAAGGTCCAATTAATGTATAGGTGATTTAGGTATTTTGAGGGTGTAGTATATATTAATAGGTCATTATACACTCCCTCTTCCATAAAAAAAAAACCAAACACTCTAGTAGAAATCAAAAATTTCCAAAACCCTTAGAAGTCCATCTTTTAAAAAATTCTCTCAAGCCACCATTGAAGGTCAAGGTCTTGGAGCTTGGGTTATAGATTCCAACGGATTTCTTCTTCAAATCTAGGTGGTTTGTTTATATTAAGTTATGGTAGTTCATCCTTCAACCTTCTTTTATTCAAGAAGCCATTCCAAAGAAAATTCAATAAGTGTTTTCAAACTCCAACTTCTTCTATCTTTGACTCTAAGCAGGGTTCTTTGCATGAAAACCTTTTAATGATTTAAACATGTTGTTTTTAGTGTGAGTTGATGATTTTAATGTCAAAACCCCAATGAACCCATGCTCATGCATATTTCCAACATTTGGCTTATGGAGTGGATTTAATGTACATGTTTAGGAATATTAGGGTTGTATTTCTTTATGTTGTAATATGAATAACTACTGCCTTATTATGCTTATTTATGATGATTTTGTGAAGCTTCCAGAAAGAGTGGATAAGGCTTTGATGAAGGGTAAGTTGGTTTATGTTATTTGGTTCTTATTGAAGTAATCTTGAGTGGTATGGTCCATCTTTCTGGCGGTCTTTACTTGAAGTATATCAATATATGTATGAATATGTGTATTGTTATTATGGCCTTGAAGGCATAGCATGCGAAGTAAAGTGATGCTTATGATGTATATTGAAGGTATATCATTTGAAGTAGGGTGATTAATATGGTGTATATGCTTGATATGCCTTTTGAAGATATTAATGTGTAGCTTGAAGATATTATGTCTAAATGAAGTATATGTATATGTGAAGCATGATAGTCTGTGAAGCATGATAGTGTGTGAATTATGATGAATGAAGTTAGGAGCATATTTAGAAGTAAAGTTGTGAATATTGTGATTATGTGAAAGGTGTGCTCGCATGTATAAATATACACATTGTGAATAAAAGAATGAAGTAATGAATGAAATGGGGGATTTGTTGGGTAGACACTCTTCGTGAGTTGAGATGAAGTGTCTAAACCATTCCTATTATTCTTATAGTATAAAAAAGGGAATTTTGGGGTGAACACTCTTTGTAAGTTGAGATGAAGTGTTTCGTAGCAACCTCATTATTCCCAAGAGCTTTCCAAGATAGGTTGGAGGTTGGATACCCTTATTGAGTTGAGATATGGTGTCCAAAAGTAACCTCTAGGGATTACTACCCTTCGTGAGTTGAGATTTTTGTGCTAAATAGTTATCCATTAACCTATAGTAAATGAATGTTTAAGACTCCGTGGGGCAGTTATGCTTAGCACCGAGATGATTTGAAGAAGGGGTGCGTACACTTTGTCAATAGAGATATTGTATCCAATGTACCTCTTGAAATGAATACTCCTCGTTTGTAGAGAATGAGTTACTTAGAAGAAATCTCCTTATCCCTTAAGTATGCGCCCGCATAGGTGGAGCTATTGGAAAATCCATTTAAAGGCTCAAAGAATGACCCTACCTTAGGCAAGTAGGGACCCCTCATCTGGTAGGGGTTAATACCGGGATTCCATGTCTAGCTCTCATGGTCTATGTCGGTTAAAGCTAGCCTCCACAAAAGAATGTAATGAACTAAGCCTTCTGTCACGACCCAACCCGATGGGCCATGACTAGTGTCCGATTTGGACACTCACATACAAACCAGATAAGTATAACCAACTGAAACTAAGACAATAAGGGATTTAATCAAATCAAACCAACTCCAACGCAATATAAATAAAGTTAATCTGTCTTATAAAAAGTCATTGTCACGCCTTAAAACCCATTAAGACGGACAGGCACCCGATGCCCTAAAGGCCCGAGAGAACCAACCTACAACCTGTTCTTACTGAGCATATACTATAACAATTGAGACAAGTTAACTTTGGATACAGTGATACAAACCAACGTAAGTAGATCCAAAAGTTATATACAAGACTTGGCCGTTTAGGCCACAACTCCTTAAGACACAACTGAACCATGTACATACGTCTACAAAGCCTCTAAAAGATAGAAGACTAGAGTAGGTCGGGACAGACCCCGCCTTACCCTTAACTATGATACAATACCAAACGAATTTACCAAGGACTTAATAAAGCTCCGAATCAACTTGGAGCTCACCAAAAGTAGCAGAATTTCGAGTGCTTCTACTGAGGAGGTCTACTAGCTGGAGTACCTGAGCCTGCAGCATGAAATGCAGCGTCCCCAATACGGGACGTCAGTACAAAAAATGTACTGAATATGTAAGGCAAAAAGTATATGTAATACAAGGCACAAATGAAATCAAGTAGCAACATATGAATGCATAGATTAGGAGAGAAGACCACCTTTGCTTACTCTTGTGGAATCAAGTAAGCTAGATTCTTTTCTTTACCTTCTTTGTATGTTATAATCTTTGTTGGGCATGTGATACAAGTGACCAGCTGATCAGTGGTAGAAGAGGATGACCCATGCTAGGCGTATTAACCCCTGGGATGCGGTCCTCATAATTACACAACTTGGGATCGGCCCATGCTAGGCTTTCGCCCCTGAGCTGCCACCCTTTTATACCAATAGGGATCGGCCCATGCTAGGCTTTCGCCCCTGAGCTGCCACCCTTAATTAAATAGATTTCTGCACTTAGATTCTTTAATCTTTGAGATTATTGTTAATCAGTTCATAACTCTTTTGAGATGTTATTTTGGATAATCGTAACACTTTGAGATGTTGATTTGGTGCGTCTAATCATTTGGAGAAAATGAAATTACGAAACGTAGTCGGATACATGAAAACAATACTTTGAGGCAGTCAACAAGGACCCTAAGGGAGCTATGAAAAATCAAAACCTTCTTAAAAACCTTAATGGCACAATTGACTTCAATTGGCTTA
>JABWTJ010001113.1:0-127917 GCA_016801875.1 Solanum sitiens | reverse complement strand
ATTGTCAAGATCATATAATAAAAAAGAACCAACAAATTTATCAACATGATACTTCTGCTAATAATAATAATGTATCATACAAATTAGAAATAAATGTGTATCATCATTATATTTCTAAAAAAAAGCTACTACTTCACTAAAAAAAATAACAGTCCCGTACCTTTACTATTTGATCTATCCACTTTGAAATTGAAGTAGAGCTTTATTGTATACTTCGACATAACGTCTACGAGTGCATGTATGTTTTATCCTTATACAACTGACATGTCTTTACCTCTGTACTTTTTGAATCAATTATGTAATTAGTAACATCTATTCTGGAATATAATATGAATCACAAATTATCGATTCCACCATAGCAAGAGCTTTCGTATCCCTTTCCGTATCGTCGATGCACATAATTTCTCCGGATGTACCATTAAAGTTATGTAACTCTCCACTAATCTTCTCTATTGTATCAATACAAAAAGGATACATGGCGAATTCAGACTCATTTTTTTACTTCCAAATACAATTTTACGCCCACGTTGTTTGTAATTTTCAATGGACATGAGTTTCCACATCGATCTCTAACTCGGCTGAAATGGCTGCTTTGAGATCCAAAAATAAAATTGATTGTCCACAACAATTTCGTCACTTTTATAATCTTCATAATTAACTTCACTCACTAAAATTCCTGAATGCCTCAACAAAATAGATATATTTTAAAATTAAGAATTTTTCAACATCATCGGCGGTTCAAAAATCGTCTTCAATGGAGAAGACGAAGTTTTGAAATTTGAAATAGTGAAGTTGTTCTTTATTAGGATTTGGAATGATTATGATCAGTTAGGCGTTAATCAAGGACCGTAATATAACAAAAATAAATTTTACGTTATCTGTTCCTTTTTTAGCTCAACAACATTTTGTGTACAATGTATCTTTTATAATGTTTCTTCTTGTACCTATGTATCCATGTGCATTCATTTTCAAGGGATTTTTGTAATATTAAAATTATTAGGGATAGGAAGTAATTTAGATCTTAGATTATGGGATTTCTTTAATTTATACATATAATTAATCTAAAGAAAAAGGAATATATCACATAACTTCATAAACTTAAAAGACACAATACAAATATTTATTATTTTCTTGAATTTATATCCCATAGTGTTGACACCCAATTTTGACCCTCCCCAGTAGGAATTAATTCACGAGCTTCTTAAATTCTCAAACAATTTAAAATAATTAGTTTTTAAATTTAAGAAAAAATATAAATTTTGCGTTATTTTGAATAATTTTTGCCATTTCTTATTGTTTTTAGATAATATATATATCTTACATAATTATGTATATAATTAGTATATTTTATGATTATTCAAAAACCATCTCAAAAATATTTTAAATTTAGTAAGTAGTCTTTTAAATTAGTTTAGTTTAAATCATGGTTATATTTTTTGAATCACTAAGTTTACGATTAAATTAATTATTTTATTTTTTGTTAAGATTAAGAAGCTCGTTGATTAATTAATATTAATTTATCTTATTTAAGGTTTAGCCAAATTTATTAATGTAACACAATTTGGCTATTTCTTAAATTTAATCCATCTTAGACTTCCAACTTAACTCAACTTTGAGAAACATTTGGGCCAAGATCCAATTCAATTTTTAGCAGCCCAGTCCATATTTCCCAGCCCATTCTTCACAATTACCTTCAGCAGCCCATTCTTTTTCAAATTTCCTTACAATTTCCTAGGCCCAATTCTTTCCTCCAAATTACTGCAGCCCAATACAATTCTCAGCCCACTAATTCTCAACTACACTTTTGGGAGGTTTTGAATTTTGAATTTTGAAATTTTTTATTTTTTATTTTGAATTTTGAATTTTGAATTTTGAATTTTTGAATTTTTGAATTTTGAATTTTGAATTTTGAATTTTGTTTTGAATTTTGAATTTTGAATTTTGAATTTTTGAATTTTGAAATTTGAAATATTGATTTTGAATTGTGAATTTTGAATTTTGAATTTTGAAATTCAAATTCATCCCAAAATCCATTCCTTTTGCCCCCCTAAAAAAAAAAAATTTTTTTTGAATTTGAATTTTGAATTTTGAAATTCAAATTCATCTCAATCCATTCCATTTCCCCCCTAAATCTACCATAAAAATCTCCTATAAATACCTTCTCTTTTCTTCTTCTTTCTCAATGGATGATTTGGAAAAAATAGAAGAATTAAAAGAATTCAAGAAAGAGGGAGGATTTCATGATTCAATTCAAGAATTCAAGAATTCAATTCAATTCATTTCAATTCATTTTTCAATTCAACATTCAATATTCAATATTCAATATTCAATATTCAATATTCAATATTCAATATTCAATATTCAATATTCAATATTCAATATTCAATATTCAATATTCAATATTAAATATTCATTATTCATTATTGATTATCATTATTCATGATATATTTTTCTTTGATATAAAAAAAATAAAATTTGAACATTCATAGTAGTTCAAGCAAAAAAAAAAATAGGCAAAGAATACATAGATTAAATACATCCAAGTTGTGTTCGGGTCAAAAATATTGCCTATAATTCCCGGTCGTCGTTTGAATCCGAGTCGCGTGGTGAAGACAAGTTCCTTGCTCGTACCGTCTCTAGTTCGCTGCTCTGGAGAAGGTGATATTCTTGTTCCTACCTCTCATTTTTTTTTGAATAAATTATGATGTTGTTTGTGTCATCCGACTTTTATTTATTTTTTATTATTTTTTGCATGATCCTATTTGAGTCCATGACGAACTTATCTCCCTCGTATCTCCGAGTCGTCCAGCCCCCTGGAAAATGGCGTACAGGGTGAAACCAGCAATATGTTTGCTGGGAACAAAATTTCCAGGTCTCCAAAGGTTTAAAACAGATGAATACACCGGCTGTATACACTGATATACAGTTGTAAGATACGATATACAGGTCAACAAAATATACAGATGCTTGGGAAGCTGAACTAGGGTGTATACACTGAGTATATAATCCAATATACAAAAAAGAAAACCGAAATATGGTCTGTATCTGGCGATATACGGTCAGTGTATACGCTGGATTTTGAAAAAAAAATAGGCCCAAAGGTCAAAAAATGGCAGCAGCAGAATTTGGAAAGCCCAAATTTGACATTTCTCTTTTTTTTTTTATCATGATATTTGACTAACATATTATTTGAATTTTGGTTCTAATTTAATTAATCCCGAATGATAGCTAATTTTTTTTTTATAGATATTAAATTTTTAGGCTATATATATATATTTTGCTTAGTTTATGTATATATATATATATATATATATATATATATATATATATATATATATATTAGCCTTGTCAATAAATAATTTTTTATTTATTTATTAAGAAAAATGAAGTAATAAATAAATAAATAAAAATAAGAAATCCTCTTTACTTAATCATTATTTGAAAATTAAAGAAAGAGTCATTTAAGTCAAATCGCCGGTCAACCACGAGTTAGCGGGCATTCCAAGGGCCTAACACCTTCTCGGAATGTACATTGAACTTCGAACCCTTTTCAATTGATTTTTATCTGTTTTAAATCTATTGAAAAATAATTGTAAGTTTTTTCTTGATTTTTTATTAAAAAATCAAGTGGCGACTCTGTTAATTTGGGAAGTCAATTTTTCTTAAATCATAAGATTAATTGATATTTTGAAACTTAGTCATTTTTTCAAAATATAAATATATATATATTATATATTTTTTTTAATAAAACAGAAATGGCGACTCTGCTGGGGATTAATTAAGTTCTAACCAAAAGGATTTGACTATTTTGACTAATTGTTATTATTAAATTACTTATATGTGATTAATTTGTTTAAATTATATAAATGGCATTGCATTCATGGCATTCTCCAATATGTATGTATAGTATATTAAAGGACGGTTTGCGGAACCGCAGCCGGACTTTTTATACTCACCTTCTTCCGGAATTAGTGGCAATTTATTGGTTCGTCATGCGTCCAATGGTTGTCGCGAGTTCCAGCCCAAATTGTCCGTTTGGGTTCCCGGTCTTTTCAAAAGCCACTCCTAGTCAACTAGCGTAGAGCCGAGTCAAAATCTCGAATTTAGGAGCATTTGAACTAGGACGACCCAACACCCAAGGAGTGTTGGGCCCATTAGATAGACCACCTTGAGTCCAAAAGGGCTTACGGCCTGAACGGGCGATCATATTTATTTGTTTAAATTTGAAGGATGTATACATCATCTGAAGAAATCATTGTTCTCGGGATTGAGAGTATATTGTAGCTTATTCTAGTCAAAGAAAGAGCTCACAAGTTACTAGTCTAAGATGTGGGAACCCGGAGAGGAGAAAAAATGAAGAGGGAAAGACCTTCTATGAAAGCATAGTTCAGAACTGTACCCCTGCGTGGGACTGATTATTTTGTATCCCGTTTTCCCCAGTTATATATCCCCATTTAAGTTTTATTCATAAATTTGTATAAATATGGGTTTTGGGACAATGGAATGTTTCAAATGACATATACATCCTTCAAATCGTTAGGCCTACCCTTGGCATAAAAGGGTCACATATCTGTTTAGAACGCGCAATAACTGTTTATGTGTTATAATTGTTTGTATGATTATGTTGCTTCATTTGGAGATATTCTAGCCTACTCATTCTCGAAAAATATTTTCTAGAACTCCTTAAGCATAAATATCAAATCACTATCGAAAGTACTTTCAAATACTCTTCGAGTCTTTAGTCTCCCAATTAATTCGAACTTTATTTTTCAAAAAAGTACTCTCTCATATCAAAAAAAAATAATAAAAAATATCTTTTTCAACTCTTACAAAGAAATTAGAGTTACATCTCAGTCAAAAACCAGAAGTACGACAATAAAATATTCAATCGGTTTTGTCCCGACTCTAGTCGACATTTTTGACTCACAAAGCTAAAAATCAGAGAGACAAATTCCTGTCTATCTAATCATTGTTTTTATATATGTGGGCTAGTCTTTCTTCAAATGAAGCGACTCTTGTGTGCTTACAGCTTTGTGTGTGATATCTTGTATTATCTACTGCCTACACAAACTAACACATTTGTTGTTTGAGTTATTTCTCTTTGTCAGGTACTCAAAACTGGTTTGTGTTGATTGATTAGTTGTTAAACATTCGAAGTTTTCAAAGATTAATTTCCCAATTGAAATTTATTGAAAGAAAAAAGAAGAATGACTGAGAATAATGAGAATACCAGCCTGAGTGAAATTGCTATAGTTCAACCGCCTGCCGTTGAACAAAATGAGTTAATTGCACAATTGATGCAACAGATTGCTGAGTTGAGGATTGAGTTGCAGAAAAAACAAGATTCGTCAATTTCAACTATCGATGTCAACACTCTAGGCAATCGAAGACTTCCACTCTATTTTTCTCATCTGACTTCAAATTCGGAACATGTCCAAAATAACCCACCCTCCAACCATACTCAAAATCCTTTCACCATTGACCTAACCACGTCAAATTTTAATCACGCCAGCACTTCATACCAAACACCGCATCCTTTTCAGAACCTGAATACCAATCCTCAAATTTTTCCTCCTCTTCAAAATCAAAACACAAATAACTCTCAGATACTCCCTCCATTTCAGAGCTTAAACGTCAACAATAATCAAACACGCCCTTTCATGTATCAGACCACTTCTATAGACACTCAAAATCCACAAAACTCTCAACCCTTACCTCCGAAAGTCACTTTTAATATCCCAGTTCAAACCAAACCACATTTTCACTATACTGCATATTCCGAACTTGACCACTGCGAAGAGAAGGAGAAGGAGTGGAGGGCCAAAGAGGAAAAGACTAAGCATATCATAAAGGAAGAGATTGCGAAAGTGATAAAAGAATTTGATTACGCTTCAGAAGAGGTGGGGCTGAATTATGAAAATTTATGCATTCATCCGAATTTGGATCTTCCAGAAGGGTTTAAAGTGCCAAAATTCATCACTTTTAATGGAACTGGAAATCCTTTAACACATCTAAAGGTTTATTGTGATCAACTTGTGGGAGTTGGCAAAAATGAAGCATTGTTGATGCGTCTCTTCAGTCGAAGTCTAAGTGGAGAAGCTCTGGAGTGGCTTACATCACAAAAACTAAAACAATGGAAAAGTTGGAATGCACTCGCAAAGGATTTCACGGAAAGATTTGGACATAATGTAGAAGCTGCCCCAGATCGCTATTACTTGGAGAAGATCAAAAAGAAGTCTACAGAAAATTATCGAGAGTACGCTCTTCGTTGGAGAAAAGAGGCCGCAAGAGTTCAACCTCCCATGTCCGAACGTGAGATCCCTGAAATGTTCATTCGAATTCAAGATCCTGAGTACTATGAAAGAATGTTGTGTATGATGGGACAAAAATTTGTCGAGATTGTCAAAGTGGGAGAAGCTCTGGAAGATGGTTTCAAGACTGGAAAGGTCACCAACCTTACCGCATTGCGAGCTAATGGAAAAGATACCAGAATTAGTGATATCGATACATCAGCTGGAAAAACAGAGGAGGTAGGTATGGTCACGGCCACCCATATGCGGTCAGCTTTCCAAAGGAAATATCAAAACCATAATGTCTATCAGAAAAGATTTTCCCGTCCAAACTTTAGGAAGGCTCCTAAAGTATTTACACCATTAAGGGAATCTCAAACTCAACTTTATGAAAGGTTGAAAGCAATGGGTATGCTCTATCCTATAGAAGGAAGACCAGCCAATCCTTTGGGGAAATTTTACAGAGCTGACCACAGATGTGCTTATCATTCTGGAGCCGTTGGACACGACACAGAGAATTGTTCAACCCTCAAGCATAATTTGATCAATATTGATTAAGCCTTTCCAAATATCTTTGAACAGAGTCATTTGAATATATTCATCATCAAATGGTTGAAAAGAAGTATGCCCAACGTCGGCCAGAATCCTACATGTAAAGTTATTGTTATCTTTCTTTTGAAAATGCACATTAAATCTTTTTGTCCATTTTGTCGTACCTTCCCTTGTAATGAACTACGTCTGACCTGAATTCTCAAGAATGAGATACGTAGGCGGCCTATGACGGCCTCGGTCGGTTTCTTTGTAAATTTTCTTATACTGTTAACCTTGAGGGGGAACTACGTTTGACCTGATTCCTGCCTCAACGGGATACGTAGGCGCCACAAGGGTTCGGTCATATATCCCGTAAGATTTCTATTTTTCTTTACAATAGAAATTGGGACAGAATTTTTGAGAGTGTCTAAAAAATTCTCGAAAAGAAGATTTTCTACCTTTGAGGGGGAACTACGTTTGACCTGATTCCCGCTTCAACGGGATACGTAGGCGCCACAATGGCTCGGTCATATTCCCAGCAAGATTTCCATTTCTCTTTATAATGGAAACTGAGACAGAATTTTTGAGAGAATCTCAAAAATTCATTTGAAAATGGACTTCTTTAACAAGTCAACACTGAAATACCAAAATGCAACTGGTAGATTTTTGGGTGAATCTCAAAATTCCTAGATAATATTTTATGGAGAATCATGTTGAAATGTGCAACTGGGACAAATTTTTGAGATGATCTCAAAAATTCCACACAACAATGTCCGTTGTTAAAAGTCTTATACTATCGAGGCAAACTGGGACAGAGTTCTGAGGAGGGGCCTCAAAATTTCAGAATGAGCAACCTCATTATTAATAAATCAAGTTCCTAGAGTTAAATATATTTCAGATCGAGACAGATCAAGACTGTCTTACAAAGGACGGGCGACCGTGTAAGCCAACCGCATGAAGGAGCGTGGAGACAAGATCAACACAAATCAGTCTTTCAAACTAAGAATTTTTCTTTGGATGCAGGAACATCGAAGTCACAAAAATGGCTATATAAAGCCGTCAAGAGTGGCACAAGGCGTCATTTGCACCCATCGCGGCCTCATCAACAAAACTTAGAAAACCTTCCATCTCATTTTATCTCTATTCATTATGTTGCCTCAAGAGATTTTTAAATAATTTTTTTTATCTTATATTGCAGGAATGTTGAAGACAAACGCTGACAGATTATTTTAAAGTTTTAAGAAACAACGTGTAAGAGGGTCGCTAGTGGCGAGTCATGATCAAAGTTACAGTTGGGCTCATTATAGCCTAATCTCGATAAGCCAAATGACTCAATCTAGTTCCTCAACTTTACTTTTATTCTTTACTTCATCATCGATACTAATGTTTGGTGTCGAGCTTTGCAGGTGATAGTGTTGATAAAGTCAATTATATATGAGATCGACATCAAATCTGATGATGATCAAAAGTGACACTAACTTAGAAGTGTTGCAAGGGAAAATCATCGAGTCCATCACATCAGAAAGATGTTGGTGACTGCAATATTTCCTTGACAGGCAAAGTTATCAAATTATTACAAGTTTTCGATAACAATTAAAAATGACTGCGACAAACTCTAATTCTGTTGAGTTTGTCAAGGAAGAAGAGAGTGACTTTAATTTTAATGTGAAGGAATTAAGTCATTCACCTCGATAATTCTGTCTTTTAAAGAGAGAATCGTAGTCTCGACGTGCATATACATCAATTTAGTATGTTCGTCACGTAGCAATTTAGGCGTACGTGTTTCTTGATAATTGTCAGAGTCAAAATTATAATTTGTTGGGTATCCACCCCATAAGTGGATTATGTGTTTTGATTGGCCAATCAAAGACTTTGCATATAGTTTTGTTGGGCGATCCACCCCATAAGTGGTTCATATATTTGTTTTTTCCATTTCAGGTTCCTATTCTTGAATTATATTAGAATATTATCGAGCATCCACCTCGTTACAATTGAAATATTATCGAGTCTCCACCTCGTTACAGATGGAATATTATCGAGCCATCCACCTCATTACGGATGGAATATTATCGAGCCATCCACCTCGTTACAGTTGGAATATTATCGAGCATCCACCTCATTACAGTTGGAATACTATCGAGTCTCCACATCATTACAGTTAGAATATTATCGAGCATCTACCTCGTTACAGTTGGAATATTATCGAGCATCCACCTCGTTACAGTTGGAATATTATCGAGCAATCCACCTCGTTACAGATGGAATATTATCGAGCGATCCACCTCGTTACAGATGGAATATTATCGAGCCATCCACCTCGTTACGGTTGGAATATTATCGAGCATCCACTTCGTTACAGATGGAATATTATCGAGCATCCACCTCGTTACAGATGGAATATTATCGAGCATCCACCTCGTTACAGTTGGAATATTATCGAGCCATCCACCTCGTTACAGTTGGAATATTATCGAGCATCCACCTCGTTACAGTTGGAATATTATCGAGCCATTGATACGCTCAAACTTACTTCTCAAATAAGAAGTAAAGCGGTCGTATCAAGTAAAGAACCCAACTAATGAGGTTGGGATCGATCCCACAAGGAAAATAGTTCAGACTTAACTTTATTTTATTATTACTATTATTTAGCCAACTGTTTTCCAATAAACCAAAAGACAAAAAGGGGGGTTTTATTTCTAAATTAATGAAAATAATTAACTAAATAAGAATGAACAACTAACAATTTTAACTTTCAGAGTTTAATCAAATTATAAAAGTAACTAGGGTTTTAGTGTTCCACACAGGTTCCTAACTTGGTAAATCTAACTATAACATCTCTATCCTGATATCTTGCATGTAAAGTGATAAGTTATGTATCTCTAAATCCTTGGTCCGGCATCTAGAGAATTTCACTCCGCACCTTGGTCCGGCTACGTGTGTTGCTATACTAACCCTTATCTTTACCTCATATGAAACATCGTATTCGGTATTTGACTAAGCTATTAACTCGTACCAACCAATACTAGTCTATTAGATAGTCTACACTAAATCTATGTTGATAATTCTTTTCCTATTATCTACCTCCTTGGTCCGGCAAGTATCAATAAGGCGAGTTCTAACGTTGGCCACCGTTAAAAAGACTTCTAAACGAAAGAATTATCAATACATGCAAGACACCACTCTAGAATTGTTATTGAAGTTAGATTACTACCTTGTTATTCACCCATGGTTCCCACAACCCTAGCTATGAGGTTTAGTTACCCATGTTCGTAATTACACAATTCATATGGTTAATGGAAGAATTCATGCACTTACTTTTTTATGAGAACCAATGATTTCCCAGAATTTAACTTGATTAATCAACGAAATCCACAACAATCAATTCCCGGAAAATATCTTAATTCCCAAAATCGAGAATTTAATAATATAATTCAAGAACTATAAACTAAAAATTATCCAGAATGTCTAACCCCAAAAATGAGGTTTTTCCAACTATTTATAATAAAAACAAAACCTAATCAAATAAGGATTCTATTTACTAAAAATCTGTCCAAACGCGTCTGGGTCGACGGACCACGTGACGGACCGTCATGGACACAACGGACCGTCATAGCCTCCGTCGTCCCATACTTCACATCTTCTCATGTTGCTTTCTTCATTCCCCTCGACGGACAGGTATGACGGACCGTTGCAAGCACGACGGCCCGTCGAGGGTCTTCGTTCCAAAACACTTGAACTTTGGAATTTTGGGTACTGGGATTACTCTCTGATCATTACGACGAACATGCAGGACGGACCGTCGTAGCTGTGAGGTCCGTCATGGACTTCCGTAATCCCACACTTGTCAGACTTCCCCAACTTTCCTTCAGCAACTTCTCACTTCACTACGGTGCCACCTACGGACCGTCACAGCCCCGACGGACCATCATAGGTTCCGTAGGTGGTCTCTTCTGCAATTCTTTCTCAAAAACTCCCGCGTTCATCCTCGGACAGATTTTCTGCAAACAAAAAGAAACTTATATCAAAATCAACACAAAAAGGCTCTCGACACACACTAAACTTAAGGAAAAAGTATTAGAAATACCGTGAAACCATGGTACATCAGCCATCCACCTCGTTACAGATTGAATATTATCGAGCCATCCACCTCGTTACGGTTGGAATATTATCGAGCATCCACCTCGTTACAGATGGAATATTATCGAGCATCCACCTCGTTACATTTGGAATATTATCGAGCATCCACCTCGTTACAGTTGGAATATTATCGAGCATCCACCTCGTTACAGTTGCAATATTATCGAGCATCCACCTCGTTACAGTTGCAATATTATCGAGCATCCACCTCGTTATAGATGGAATATTATCGAGCATCCACCTCGTTACAGTTGGAATATTATCGAGCATCCACCTCGTTACAGTTGGAATATTATCAAGCATCCACCTCGTTACAGATGGAATATTATCGAGCATCCACCTCGTTACAGTTGGAATATTATCGAGCATCCACCTCGTTACAGTTGGAATATTATCGAGCATCCACCTCGTTACAGTTGGAATATTATCGAGCATCCACCTCGTTACAGTTGGAATATTATCGAGCATCCACCTCGTTACAGTTGGAATATTATCGAGCATCCACCTCGTTACAGGTGGAATATTATCGAGCATCCACCTCGTTACAGTTGGAATATTATCGAGCATCCACCTCGTTACAGTTGGAATATTATCGAGCATCCACCTCGTTACAGTTGGAATATTATCGAGCATCCACCTCGTTACAGTTGGAATATTATCGAGCATCCACCTCGTTACAGTTGGAATATTATCGAGCATCCACCTCGTTACAGTTGGAATATTATCAAGCATCCACCTCGTTACAGATGGAATATTATCGAGCATCCACCTCGTTACAGTTGGAATATTATCGAGCATCCACCTCGTTACAGTTGGAATATTATCGAGCATCCACCTCGTTACAGTTGGAATATTATCGAGCATCCACCTCGTTACAGTTGGAATATTATAGCATCCACGCTACAGTTGGAATATTATCGAGCCATCCACCTCGTATAGTTGGAATATTATCGAGACATCCACCTCGTTACAGTTGGATAATTATTGAGCTAGCTAGCTTGTTGCAAAGATCACTAGAGTTTGCCATGCAGAAAACAAGCAATGACATCTCCGAATCCTCAACAAGTCAAGACTGAAGATATTTTGATATTTGCAACTGGGATAGAATTTTTGAGAGGATCTCAAAATTCTACGATTTGCTTAGCGATAGTTGAAAGATAAGCCGATACCGTTAACTGGGACATAAATTTTGAGGATGGACTCAAAATTTCAAACATAGGTTTATCGACAAGTTTAGATTGGCTTTGAATACTCCCCATCGCATAATGAGATATACCTCCAAGCATCAGGCTCAGAGAAGTTCGCTAAGCCTGACGTGACATGACACTTGACAGTGACTTTTTTCAAAATCCACTTTTCAAAAATCTATTTTTCTTAAAGTTTTCCTTTTACGTTTCATTTTTTTTGTGGCATAAAGTATTTTGTCTTATCTATCAATAGTTGGGAGATCAGGAAGATCAACCGGAGATAGCAGAACAAGGAGCAGGCAACTGAAGAAATCGATACATATCAGTTCGTTTTAAAACTAGCGATTTTTCTGTGGATGCAGACTTATAATATTGCTCAGAAATCAGCAAATTCCTCTGATCGATGAATATGGAGGAGTCGAGAGAGGAGAAATCTCTCCCAAATTAACGATGTTCCTGTAGACGCAAGAATTATTTTATTGCTTATACTAGGAGCTTGGGAATATGATTTGTTTATTTCAGTCAATTTCCAACAACATGAAGTCGATAAAGAACGTCCAGCTAGATTTGAAGGATGACATCAAGAGCAAATATTCATGCATCGCGGAAAATCATGCATCGAGAGTCAATATTCATGCATTGCGAAAGATCATGCATTGCGAGTTAATATTTATGCATCACAAGTTAATTGCGAGAAGATATTCATGCCTCACAGAAAATTATACATTGCGAGAAGATTTCATACCTAGCTGAAATTTATGCATCGCGGAAAGATATTCATACCCCGCAGAAATTTATGCATCGCGAGAAGATTTCATGCCTCGCAAAATTTATGCATCGCAGGAAAATATTCATACCCCGCAAGAAATCATGCACTACCAGAGTAGAAATCGTGCATCTCAAGAGAAATATTCACCCACCGGCATCAGCAGCATTTCTTTTATTTATGTTAAAAGTAAACATCAAGAAGAGCGTCAAAGACGCACCAGGAGAAAATATCAGCACTGCATCAATTTTTATTTATTTCAACATCAAATGAAGAATACATTGAAGATTGCATTACATACATAAGACATTAGCTCTATTTGCTTTACGTCAAACCGATCGAGTTGACGTCAAATGTCGAGGAGAACAATTAAGTGTCGACATGGTAAAAGTCACTGTCTCCCTTTTTAATTGAGTTTTTATGCTGATGAGTTTTATCTCAGTCTTTATCGAGAGCATCCGAAAGGATGAATTCTCCAAAGACAAACCACAGGGTGCAACCGACATCAAAAAGGATGCAGCACAACGTGGAACTTTATCTTAGCAGCGAACAGGGACATAGTCCGAAGAGGAGTGTCAAACTCTTAGGACGCGAGCAGAGGAGCGACTTCCACCACAATCAAACCACACCCCTATCAGAAGGCATGTGGATTTTTCTTTGGATTTTGTCAGTTTTCGTCTCGCATTCGGAAATTTTGGTCTACCGGAAGCAAGTTTCCAATCTGAGTGACAATGTGCCGAGAGCTTTGGAAATTTTGTCTATGTGAGTTCTTAATTATGGGTGTGAAGTGCACCACATTCATGGCTAAGAGGTTACAAGCCTCCTTTTCATACTCGTTTAATTTTGTCACTTGTCCAGAACCAAAGGTTATCTGACATAATAGATTCCCTGTTCAATCGATTGAGTCGAACTACAAACAGCCTGATTCCTATGGTTTAAGGATCTGTAGGCTGGCTCAATGTTGAAAACTCGGCTCTATTCTAACAATCCACTCGAATCTTATTCCCAAGCATCCCGATTCCTTCATAACTCGGTATCGAGATGACTTTTGATTTCTTTCAAATCGTGCGTTAAATCTAGCGTATCGAACTACAAGTGGCCTGAATTCTCATATAGCCTGAGATATGTAGGAAACCCATTTTTAGGGCTCGGCCATAATTTCAAAAGTCCGTACCAGATCCCTTTTCTTAAAAGATGAATATGTGGTCGGTCAAAATTGGCTTAGTCAATTTCATTTTCCTCGAATTTCATGCATCAATCCAAGTAAAATGAGGGACAGCTGTTGACACCCAATTTTGACCCTCCCCGGTAGGAATTAATTCTTGAGCTTCTTAAACTCTCAAACAATTTAAAATAATTAGTTTTATAAATTTACGAAAAATATAAAGTTTGCGTTATTTCAAATAATTTTTGTCGTTTCTTAAAGTTTTTAGATAATATCTATATTTTACATTATAATGCATATAATTAGTATATTTTATTATTATTCAAAAATTATCTCAAAATATTTTAAATTTAGTAAGTAGTCTTTTAAATTAGTTTAGTTTAAAACACGCTTATATATATATATATATATATATATATATATATATATATATATATATATATATATATATATATATATATATATATATATATATATATTTTTTTTTTTTTTTTTTGAATCACTAAGTTTACGATTAAATTAATTATTTTAGTTTTTGTTAAGATTAAGAAGCTCGGAAAATTAATTTATATGAATTCATCCTATTACATTAAACCATTCAAATAGACAAATTTTGGACTTTTGTATTTGTCCCACATTGCTTCCCATATCTATTTTGAACCAAAACTTGGTCCTATATAAGCCCCTCCTCATTTGCACCAAAAAAAAAAGATATAGAGAGGAGACCAAAGAGTACCCAGAAAATTTTTCGGGAATTCTTGGTTCCATAGTTTAATATTTTTAAAATATTTTTCGTGGTTGTTCGAGTTTGGAGAGGTGGTGGAATCGTTCCGTCAAACTCGTAGTCTCGGTTCGCTGCCCAGAATCAGGTAATTTTTTTTTTTTAATTATTATTATTATTTTTTCTTTTAGTTTGTTTATGTTTCTTTAGGAATTTATTTGTGTATTAGTTGTAATTTAGGAGTTATGGTAATGTTCTTAGTATAATCTGCATTCTAGTAGCCTATTTAATCTTTATTTTATTTAGTTCAATATCTGTGTAAACTTGTTGCTTTAAGATATTTCGATCTAGCTGCCATTTGTTTTCTACTTGATTTTATAATCAGGATTACTATTTATATAATGTGGTGTTTAGTCCTATTCTTATGATTGAATCTTCTAGGCATTACGTTTATATACAAAGGAAGTGACGTAATATAGTCAATTCGAATGAGTTCTGGTCTGTTTTGGTTGATCTTAATTTTTTTTGTTTTATATATGCATATATGTATACATATATATAATTTGTCAATTACCCAATTTGCTAACTATTTGGATCTTGAGTTTAATTAGTATTAACATTTAGTTGTTATAACTGTCATACTTTTATGTGTGTATTAATTTGCCATAGCAAATTGGATTCGTTTCACATCGTGTTTGAGATGTGCCTAATTTCATCACTTTATGGCTAATTCATTTTTATTTTATTGCATATGAAACTCTCCTCGAGTCCTCACGGACTTTAATCCATCTTGTTGCGGTTTCTCATCGAGCCATAAAGGCTCCAAAATATATTCCTCGAGTCGTCCACCCCCCTGGAAAATGGCGTACAGGTTGAAAGTCGCAAATACATTGCTGGGAACAAAATTTACAGGTCTCCAAAGGTTTAAAACAGATGAATACACCGGCTGTATACACTAATATACAGTCGGAAGATACGATATACAGGTCAACAAAAATATACAGATGCTTGGAAAGTTGAATTAGGGTGTATACGCTGAGTATATAACCCAATATACAAAAAAGAAAATCGAAATATGGTCTGTATATGGCGATATACGGTCAGTGTATACGCTGATTTTGAAAAGAAAATAGGCCCAAAGGTCAAAAAATGGCAGCAGCAGAATTTGGAAAGCCCAAATTTGACATTTCTCTTTTTTTTTTATCATGATATTTAACTAACATATTATGAATTTTGGTTCTAATTTAATTAATCCCGAATGATAGCCAATTATTTTTTATAGATATTAAATTTTTAGGCTATATATATATATTTTGCTTAGTTTATGTATATATATATATATATATATATATATATTAGCCTTGTCAATAAATAATTTTTTATTTATTTATTAAGTAAAATGAAGTAATAAATAAATAAATAAAAATAAGAAATCCTCTTTACTTAATCATTATTTGAAAATTAAAGAAAGAGTCATTTAAGTCAAATCGCCGGTCAACCGCGAGTTAGCGGGCATTCCAAGGGCCTAACACCTTCTCGAAATGTACATTGAACTTCGAACCCTTTTCAATTGATTTTTATCTGTTTTAAATCTATTGAAAAATAATTGTAAGTTTTTTCTTGATTTTTTATTAAAAAATCAAGTGGCGACTCTGTTAATTTGGGAAGTCAATTTTTCTTAAATCATAAGATTAATTGATATTTTGAAACTTAGTCATTTTTTAAAAATATAAATATATATATATTATATTTTTTTTTAATAAAACATGCACAGTTGATGCAACAGATTGCTGAGTTGAGGGTTGAGCTGAAGAAAAAACAAGATTCGTCAATTCCGACTATCGATGTCAACACTCTAGGCAATCAAAAACTTCCACTCCATTTTCCTCATCTGACTTCAAATTCGGAACATGTCCAAAATAATCCACCCTCCAACCATACTCAAAATCCTTCCACCATTGACCTAACCACGTCAAATTTTTATCACGCCAGCACTTCATACCAAACACGGCATCCTTTTCAGAACCTCAATACCAATCCTCAAGTTTTTCCTCCTCTTCAAAATTAAAACACAAATAACTCTCAAATACTCTCTCCATTTCAGAGCTTAAACGTCAACAATCATCAAACACCCCCTTTCATGTATCAGACCCCTTCTATAGACACTCAAAATCCACAAAACTCTCAACCCTTACCTCCGAAAGTCACTTTTAATATCCCAATACAAACCAAACCTGCATATTTCGAACTTGACCACTACGAAGAGAAGGAGAAGGAGTGGAGGTCCAAAGAAGAAAAGACTAAGCAGATCATGAAGGAAGAGATTGCGAAAGTGATAAAAGAATTTGATTACGCTTCAGAAGAGGTGGGGCTGAATTATGAAAATTTATGCATTCATCCGAATTTGGATCTTCCAGAAGGGTTTAAAGTGCCAAAGTTCATCACTTTTAATGGAACTGGAAATCCTTTAACACATCTAAAGGTTTATTGTGATCAACTCGTGGGAGTTGGCAAAAATGAAGCATTGTTGATGCGTCTCTTCAGTCGAAGTCTAAGTGGAGAAGCTCTGGAGTGGCTTACATCACAAAAACTAAAACAATGGAAAAGTTGGAATGCACTCGCAAAGGAATTCACGGAAAGATTTGGACATAATGTAGAAGTTACCCCAGATCGCTATTACTTGGAGAAGATCAAAAAGAAGTCTACAAAAAATTATCGAGAGTACGCTCTTCGTTGGAGAAAAGAGGCCGCAAGAGTTCAACCTCCCATGTCCGAACGTGAGATCACTGAAATGTTCATTCGAATTCAAGAGCCTGAGTACTATGAAAGTATGTTGTGTATGATGGGACAAAAATTTGTCGAGATTATCAAAGTGGGAGAAGCTCTGGAAGATGGTTTCAAGACTGGAAAGGTCACCAACCTTACCGCATTGCGAGCTAATGGAAAAGATACCAGAATTAGTGATATCGATACATCAAAATGAAAACCAGAGGAGGTAGGTATGGTTACGGCTACCCATATGCGGTCAGCTTCCCAAAGGAAATATCAAAACCATAATGTTAGTCAGAAAAGTTTTCCCCGTCCAAACTTTAGGAAGGCTCCTAAAGTATTTACACCATTAAGGGAATCTCAAACTCAACTTTATGAAAGGTTGAAAGCAATGGGTATGCTCTATCCTATAGAAGGAAGACCAGCCAATCCTTTGGGGAAATTTTACAGAGTTGACCACAGATGTGCTTATCATTCTGGAGCCGTTGGACACGACACAGAGTATTGTTCAACCCTCAAGCACAAGATTCAAAACATGATCAACAACAATTTGATCAATATTGATTAAGCCTTTCCAAATATCTTTGAACAGAGTCATTTGAATATATTCATCATCAAATGGTTGAAAAGAAGTATGCCCAACGTCGGCCAGAATCCTACATGTAAAGTTATTGTTATCTTTCTTTTGAAAATGCACATTAAATCTTTTTGTCCATTTTGTCGCACCTTCCCTTGTAATGAACTACGTCTGACCTGAATTCTCAAGAATGAGATACGTAGGCGGTCTATGACGGCCTCGGTCGGTTTCTTTGTAAATTTTCTTATACTGTTAACCTTGATGGGGAACTACGTTTGACCTGATTCCCGCTTCAACGGGATACGTAGGCGCCACAATGGCTCGGTCATATTCCCAGCAAGATTTCCATTTCTCTTTATAATGGAAACTGGGACAGAATTTTTGAGATGATCTCAAAATTCATTTGAAAATGGACTTCTTCAACAAGTCAACACTGAAATACCAAAATGCAACTGGTAGATTTTTGGGTGAATCTCGAAATTCCAAGATAATATTTTATGGAGAATCATGTTGAAATGTGCAACTGGGACAAATTTTTGAGATGATCTCAAAAATTCCACACAACAATGTCCGTTGTTAAAAGTCTTATACTATCGAGGCAAACTGGGATAGAGTTCTGAGGAAGGGCCTCAAAATTCCAGAATGAGCAACATCAGAATTAATAAAGCAAGTTACTAGAGTTAAATATATTTTAGACCGAGACAGATCAAGACTGTCTTACAAAGGACGGGCGACCGTGTAAGCCAACCGCATGAAGGAGCGTGGAGACAAGATCAACACAAATCAGTCTTTCAAACTAAGAATTTTTCTTTGGATGCAGGAACATCGAAGTCACAAAAATGGTTATATAAAGCCGTCAAGAGTGGCACAAGGCGTCATTTGCACCCATCGCGGCCTCATCAACAAAACTTAGAAAACCTTCCATCTCATTTTTTCTCTATTCATTATGTTGCCACAAGAGATTTTTAAATAATTTTTTTCTTATCTTATATTGCAGGAATGTTGAAGACAAACGCTGACAGATTATTTCAAAGTTTTAAGAAACAATGTGTGAGAGGGTCGCTAGTGGCGAGTCATGATCAAAGTTACAGTTGGGCTCATTATAGCCTAATCTCGATAAGCCAAATGACTCAATCTAGTTCCTCAACTTTACTTTTATTCTTTACTTCATCATCGATACTAATGTTTGGTGTCGAGCTTTGCAGGTGATAGTATTGATAAAGTCAAATTATATATGAAATCGACATCAAATCTGAAGATGATCAAAAGTGACACTAACTTAGAAGTGTTGCAAGGGAAAATCATCGAGTCCATCACATCAGAAAGATGTTGGTGACCGCAATATTTCCTTGACAGTCAAAGTTATCGAATTGTTACAAGTTTTCGATAACAATTGAAAATGACTGCGACAAACTCTAATTCTGTTGAGTTTGTCAAGGAAGACGAGAGTGACTTTAATTTTAATGTGAAGGAATTAAGTCATTCACCTCGATAATTCTGTCTTTTAAAGAGAGAATCGTAGTCTCGACGTGCATATACGTCAATTTAGTATGTTCGTCGCGTAGCAATTTAGGCGTACGTGTTTCTTGATAATTGTCAGAGTCAAAATTATAATTTGTTGGGTATCCACCCCATAAGTGGATTATGTGTTTTGATTGGCCAATCAAAGACTTTGCATATAGTTTTGTTGGGCGATCCACCCCATAAGTGGTTCGTATATTTGTTTTTCCATTTCAGGTTCCTATTTTTGAATTGTATTGAAATATTATCGAGCATCCACCTCGTTACAGTTGGAATATTATCGAGACATCCACCTCGTTACAGTTGGAATATTATCGAGCATCCACCTCGTTACAGATGGAATATTATCGAGCCATCCACCTCGTTACAGATGGAATATTATTGAGTCATCCACCTCGTTACAGTTGGAATATTATCGAGCCATCCACCTCGTTACAGTTGGAATATTATCGAGCATCCACCTCGTTATAGATGAAATATTATCGAGCATCCACCTCGTTACAATTGGAATATTATCGAGCATCCACCTCGTTACAGTTGGAATATTATCGAGCATCCACCTCGTTACAGTTGGAATATTATCGAGCATCCACCTCATTACAGATGGAATATTATCGAGCATCCACCTCGTTACAGATGGAATATTATCGAGCATCCACCTCGTTACAGATGGAATACTATCGAGCATCCACCTCGTTACAGTTGGAATATTATCGAGCATCCACCTCGTTACAGATGGAATATTATCGAGCATCCACCTCGTTACAGATGGAATATTATCGAGCATCCACCTCGTTACAGATGGAATATTATCGAGCATCCACCTCGTTATAGATGGAATATTATCGAGCATCCACCTCATTACAGATGGAATATTATCGAGTCATCCACTTCGTTACAGTTGGATAATCATCGAGACATCCACCTCGTTACAGTTGGATAATTATTGAGCTATCTAGCTCGTTGCAGAGACTGGAGTTTGCCATGAATAAAACAAGCAATGTCATCTCCGAAATCCTCAGCAAATCAAGAGTTGTAATGGACATACTGTGTTCGAAAGTGATATATACTGAACATACTTATGTGACATCTTTCACATCAAGAGTAACTGAAAAGCATCGTAAGAGATACTATCACTTTCCAGTTACATTTTCTACTAACAATTTGTTTCAGGTTTTGTTGAGAGCATCCGAAGGGATAAATTCTCCAATACATACTACAGGTGCGGACGACATAAAAAAGGATGCAGCACAACGTGGAACTTTTTCTTAGCAGCAAACTGGGACATAGTCCAAAGGGGTTATCAAGCTCTCAGGACGCGAGCAGAGGAGCGACTTCCACCACAATCAAACCACACCCCTATCAGAAGGCATGTGGGTTTTTCTTTGGATTTTGTCAGTTTCGGTCTCGCATCCGGAAATTTTGGTCTACCGGAAGCAAGTTTCCAATCTGAGTGACAATGTGCCGAGAGCTTTGGAAATTTTGTCCATGTGAGTTCTTAATTATGGGTGTGAAGTGCACCACATTCATGGCTAAGAGGTTACAAGCCTCCTTTTCATACTCGTTTAATTTTGTCACTTGTCCAGAACCAAAGGTTATCTGACATAATAGATTTCCTTTTCAATCGATTGAGTCGAACTACAAACAGCCTGATTCCTATGGTTTAAGGATATGTAGGCGGGCTCGATGTTGAAAACTCGGCTGTATTCTAACATTCCCTCTTAAATCTTATTCCCAAGCATCCCGATTCCTTCATAACTCGATATCGAGATGACTTTTGATTTCTTTCAAAATCGTGCGTTAAATCTAGCGTATCGAACTACAAGTGGCCTGAATTCTCATATAGCCTGAGATATGTAGGAAACCCATTTTCAGGGCTCGGTCATAATTCCTAAAGTACGTACCAAATCCATTGCCTGAAAGATGGATATGTGGTCGGTCAAAATTGGCTTGGTCAATTTCATTTTCCTCAAATTTCTTGCATCAATTCAAGTAAAATGAGGGACAGTTGTTCACACCCAATTTTGACCCTCCCCAGTAGGAATTAATTCATGAGCTTCTTAAATTCTCAAACAATTTAAAATAATTAGTTTTTAAATTTAAGAAAAAATATAAATTTTGCGTTATTTTGAATAATTATATCCTTTATTACTAGCATATTGAGGCTATGATTTAGAAAATCAATTAGATTAGAACATTAAATATTCACGTGATATGATTTTTCCTATATTTTCAGACTGCAATAATATACAATATATAGCAGCCCATTAATTAAGCTCCTTCGTAAAAGGCAAAAAGGCCCATTCTTAGTAAACTACCTATCAAGCACATCTAGCTAGGTTCATATTTTGAGAAAATTAGAGTCTAATACTTTTACAAAATATGTATATATTGTGTAGGTAGAATATACATACATCATAGTAATATACATATATTCAGGTATCCATATAGTTAACAAAGTAAGAAACTCATCCATTGTTGAAAATGTAATTAATCTAAAGAATAAGGAATATCACATAACTTCACAAACTTAAAAGACACGACAAATATTTATTATCTTCTTAAATTTATATCTCATAGCATATTTCCAAGAAATGATATATATATATATATATATATATATATATATATATATATATATATATATATATATATATATATATATATATATTACTTTGTAAAAGACTAGAAAACAATTTCAATTAAAAGATAAATGGCATTTATTTACCAAAATTATTGAAAGATTGGCATAAAATAGACCAATTTTGCCTTATTGGTACATTCAACCTAATATGTCTTCAACCAAAGGCATTGAAACCATGGCCGTGAAATCTTGAACTTAAAAATGTGAATATAACATTGAATAAATTGTGTGAGGTTGAGAAGGACATGAAAATACCATTGAATTTCGATTCATTTTTAAAAAAAATGTATAATTGTGATTTGTCTCGATTATATTTTATCATAAACATCTTAATGAGCTTGAATATAAATTTTGAAATTGCTTTTAAGGCGGATTTGATTTGATTTTGGATTAAAAAGCTTGAAAACACCTCGTCCATGTCTGTCCTTTGTATATATCACCTTGTATCTCCTAATATATTATGATTATCGGTGAATTAAATATCCATGAAACTGTGTCAGCTATACAATTATATACATACATGATATACATTGGCGAGATGATAATCTTTGAAATATGCATTATATTCTCTTAAAGTAAAAATAGGCTAGACAACATGTCATGTAGCAGTAATTCTGTAATTCATTGTTACCTCATTACTGATTGCACATGTAATATTCTTTAAAATGTATATTTATTAATGTTCACATGTCATGTCAATATAATTTATGGATATGTCAATAAAAAGAAACCGATTATTAATCTAGATTAGGTACAATTTTAGAATGTCAGTTATGAAGAGAGGCTAATGAAAAAATTCCATTTTTTGTAGAATATAGTAGATATATTGGTTATGGTTCTGCATTATGTGTTCCTTTTAAGTTTTTATTTTTTAGTTTTTTATGTTATGTTGATGTATTCTAATCACTGCCTTTAATATGGATGGCAATTTAGTGGTGCGGTTTAATATGTAAAATTTCAGTCTGTCTAATTTTGCTGCGTATAATTTTTTTCATTTTCAGCCTACCCTGCTTTGCCTCGCATAAATTTTTTAATTTTTTTTTTCTAGATAATTTTGATATTAAAAATAAAAATCATGAAATAAATTTATTTTTTCATTAAGTTATATTAATTTAATAGATAATTTTTTTTTTTTTAGAGATCTATTGAGAAGCATGTAAGAAATCGTATAGTTTTGATTGAACCAAATATTAAAGAAACCATCTTAATAGATAATGTTTTCTATCATTTTAATAACATATAAATAGTTAAAATTAAGTTTGAACATGCATAAAATTATATAGACCCGCACCACCCATTGTCATCCCTATTCTTTAAAGAGAGTGCTAGACTAGGTGATATAATTGATCCATGTAGCCTGTGGGAGTAGATAAAAAAAAGGTCATTAATTAATCACACATTGAACTTTTTACATATGCAACGACTGTTTTTATTTATTTATTATAAGTGCCATACAAGCATTATAGTGATATTTGCTTATAAAAGGAGAGATGAACTGATAGTCTCATAGCACTTGTTAAGTCTAATCCTAAGCATTTTCTCTAAAATACTCTCCTTTCATTCTCATACTTTAAAGAAGAACAAGTTGTTGCTCATAACATGTACTAAAACTTCAACACCTAACATTTTTTTTTTTCGTTTATAATAACATACTAAAACTTCAACACCTAACAGTTTTGTTTTTTTCGTTTATAATAACATACTAGTAACTGATTTTCTTCAATTCTTCTCGTTTTAAATTTTCATTTGTTTTTGTTTGTTGTAGGACGAAAATATTTCTGTTGATTTTTCTAGTACTACTTAATTGTACAAGTTATGTTGTTGGCGCGAAAGATGATTTGTATGTTAATATGACAATTCTTGAAAGTGCAACTGCCCAAGGCGCTGGTAATTATGTCTTGCTAGTTATATAATCTTAATTCCTTTAAAGAATATTAATGAGATATGGATTGTGTTTTGTGTACAGTATGTCTTGATGGAAGTCCACCAGCCTATC
This sequence comes from Solanum sitiens, assembly GCA_016801875.1. Classification (NCBI taxonomy): domain Eukaryota; kingdom Viridiplantae; phylum Streptophyta; class Magnoliopsida; order Solanales; family Solanaceae; genus Solanum; species Solanum sitiens. The sequence goes on along the minus strand of JABWTJ010001113.1, from coordinate 103,613 downwards.
ATCTTCATAGAGGACATGGTACTGGACTTGGCAGTTGGATTATCCACTTGGATGTTAGTTACTTCGACTGCTTAATTAATGAATTTTTATGTCTAACACAAATTATTAACTTGGAGAAATAATTCATTTCATATTTATAGGGAGGCGGTTGGTGTGACAGTATCACAGATTGCCTAAATCGTTCAACTACGTTCTTAGGTTCTACCAAACATATGAAAAAAGAGGGTTTTTTAGATGGGATACTCCATAATACTTCCATAAGAAATCCAGGTGATGCATAACCTGTTATATTCTTTTTTGTTTGTCTGCATATTTGAAGTTTTAACTCCAAAACATTGTTGGAATTTGGTAGAGTTTCACAATTGGAACAGAGTGAGAGTAAAGTATTGTGATGGTTCATCATTTACGGGTGATGTTGAACAAGTTGACCCTGTAAGAAATTAAATACTAGTACTACGTACATACATATATGCGTCTCTCATAGTCAACTAATCAAATGTTATTCGGTGATAAATCATTATTATTAGGAGAACAAATTATACTTTAGAGGGGCAAGAATATTTAAGGCCATTATGGAAGAGTTGTGGAGCAAAGGAATGGAAAGTGCTGAAAATGTGAGAATATCCTATATTTTTAGTGCTTTACGAAGAAAAAAAAGGAGTATCTTCTTTGCTAAATCTCTACTAATATAATGACAGGCAATTCTATCAGGAATATCAGCAGGAGGTTTGGCAACCATCTTAAATTGCGATAAGTTTAAATGCCTTCTTCCAGAAAATGCCAGAGTTAAGTGTGTTGCGGATGCTGCCTTCTTCATCAATGGGTTAGTCCTTCTCAAGAAAATTAATCATACACAATATCTTAACTTTATTAATTAGCGTCTATTTCACTATTTATGCAGAAAGACAATAGATGATACTTCATATATCCAAGAGATGTATCATAAAATTGTTAACTTACACGTGAGTCATATTTTATCTATAATTTTTTTTGTTTTAGTAATTTTGGTTAAGTATCGTAGATATAAGTTGAATCTTTTCCTCTTCTGTTTTAAGGGATCGGCTAAGAATTTACCATCAGACTGCACATCTGTAATGGAGCCAAGTCTAGTAAGAGTTTAAGCTTTGAAAACAAAAACAATTTCTCTAATTATAGTATGACATTCCAGTTACTAATTGATGATATATGGTGCAGTGTTTTTTTCCTCAGAATATGATTTCCTACGTTCAAACTCCACTTTTCATAATCAACTCAGTTTATGATTCTTGGCAGGTGAAAGAGACAAATGCTAATATTTCTCTCAATTTTAAGAATTTTATTTACTACTACACATATATAATTCTGATTATTCAACACACAGATCAAAAACATTTTGGTTCCTCCACACGTTGATCCCCAACATGTTTGGGAGGATTGCTTCAACAATACAAATACATGCACATCTAGCCAACATATAGCTATTCAAGGTTATAGTAATTAAATAATGTATACAACGTTACACAACTCTTCTTTAAATTGAATTTATTTTTTTAATCTATAGCCTTTGGAGTTGAGTTCTTGAAGACATTTGAGGGACTTCCCCCTTGTTTTTCGAGGGGTTATTTCCTCACGTCTTGCTATTCTCATGGGGGAATCCTTGCACCAGCATACTGGTTCAGTTCTACCTCTCCTAGATTACTTAATAAGGTAATTAATTAGTCTTTGTTTGCTTGTTTTATCCATATAAAGTTACATTTTTATCATACTTGTTCATAACAAATTTTAATTTCTTATGTAGACAATTGGTGAAGCCGTTGCGGATTGGTACTTTGAGAGAGCAAGGTTTCAATGTATAGATCCGTACCCTTGTGTTAAAGTTTGCAAAGACTTATTTAAATTTTTGTAGATGTTCTACCTAATGTGGCCTGTGGGAGTAAAGAAAGTTTTTTTTATGTGTTACACTTTGAGTCATATTAGATCTTAGTGTATAAGTTTCTGATGGTTCAATTTGGTTTCACAGACTTTTAAGTTTTTATATATAACTTAATTTCATGCGGATCTTCTGATCAAAAGATCCAAAAATATCTTCGTGGATTATTATTACTTGTGAATTTCAGAATATTCAAATAAAATATCTGGTGATTTTGATTCTACGGAAAATTGCTTACGATTTTTAATTTTTTTTTGGAAAAAATACTAATTAAACTCCGCAAGAATTTTTTGATAAAATGGGAATTTTCTTGCGAATATTTTTGCTAGTAAAGCAGCACCAATGCAATAACACCGAATTTTCTTCCTACTAAATTAAGGATTGTTTAAATATTTACCTCTCTAATTCTATTTTTGATTAATAAAAATAAAGATCCTATAATATTGCACTATTTTAAATCCAGCCTACGTACTTAAAACCAAACCACAAAATTGTAAAATAATTTTTTATGTATTTTTTTAAAAAAAAATTAAGAAACAGAGATAAATATTTTTGTATGAAAATCTTTATCCATATCTATTATGAAAAAAACAAATTATTTTTTATTCAGAAGATGTATCTCTGAAGATAGTTATTTTCTATTAGATTATAACTAGTCAAATAATCTATATGATTGGGAATATGTGGCCATTGATTCTTATATCGGATTAAATTTTAACTACATATAAGTTTTTAAGAGATGATAAATGTGCACGACATTTTTTTATATAAATATTAAATAAACTAAATATGATATTTTCAGTTGTAGTTTTATGCAGAGTGATACAACTTGTTAACTTTGGCAAATCTTTCCTTTTTATGGGATATTATAATTTTTTTAAAATGTAAATAAAGACTTAATATTGGAATTTCTTTTTTTTTGTTTTTTTTATGCTTATGAAATAAATTTTGTCACATCTCTTAACATATATTATGAGTAATATATTGGATCCGGCTCCCCTCCATTACCCCTTTCCTCTATTTCGTCAAGTATACGTCTAGATTAGAAACATATGTCATATTTAAAGTTTAAGGGTCAAGATTATATTATATTAAGTCAATTAATTTTAGAAAATTACTCACGAAATTTGGTAAGGATTACAATATATTCTATATAAAATTTGATATTTATTAATATCATTAATTTCATATTATTTTTTTGTATTTAAATATTAAGTTGTATATTTTTAGATTTAAACCAATTATTTTTAAATGATAAAAGATTGCTATTGTGCGTTCTTTTGATTACTTCTTAATTACTTCTGTTCAATTTCAATGTTCTCTCTTTTTTAGATCATTTTTCAGCTTATTTAATTGGGATAATTGTATATAATAGCAAACTAATAACCTAAAATAAATGGAGTAGCTAGGGTTTGATTTAATTGTGCTCCATAGCAAACGTTTGCAAAAATTTGCCAGGCGCCTCTCTCCCAAATATCTCGCTCGCCACTCTCCTCCAATCTCTCGCTCGCTTCCTCACTTTTTATACAAACACAAGTGTATAAAAATTGTTTCTATTTGTATAAAGCAGAGGAAATTGTATAAATACATATATTTTTGTTCCCCTCTCTCCCCTCTTCCAGATCTCGCTCGCCACCCTCGCCTTTCTCACTTATACAAACAGAAGCGAAATGTATAAATTGCGTTTCTGTTTGTATAAAGCGTGAGAAAACTGTACGTACACATGCAAGTACATATATTTTCATCCTATACACTTATAATTATACAATAAAAATACTCCCCTGCCCAGTTTCTTTTGCCTTTCTCTCTTTCTCGTTTTATACAAATTCAAATTGTATCTAATTTCTCTCTTTCTCGTTTTATACAATTCGATTCAATTGTATATTCTCTGCCCAAGTCTCTTTTGTCTTTCTCTCTTTCTCATTTTATACAAATTCAAATTGTATATAATCATTCTATACACTTATAATCATACAATTCGTTTTATTTACTTCGTTTTTATATAATTCTCTGCCCAAGTGTCTTTCTCTTTCTCGTTTTATACAATTTGCATCAATTGTATATGTATAGCGAATTATACAGTTTCTATGTTTGCTATGGAGTGCAATTATGTAAACTTTGCTATAGCATACAAATATGAATTTTTTATTTGCTATATGTGAAAGTTACCCTATTTAATTCTACCAAATATTTGCTAGAACGGAAAATGATTTTTTTTTGTTTATTGCTGCAGTACGTTTTTTAAGAAATATATAATTAAATAATTGGAGTGGATTAGTAGGATAAATAGATATCTTCTTATTTCTTGTAATAAAAATAGTTTTAAAATAACATTAGATTTCAACAAAAAAAAAAGTACATTTAAATTGATTTGATGACTTTTTAAGTGAAAGTTAAGTGACTTTCTAAGTAAAATATCAATAGTTGAGTCACTTTTGAATTATAATCATTAAATTTCATATCATATTTTTGTATTTAAATATTAAATTATAAATTAAAAATATAAGATGAAATTAAAGATATTAATAAATACAAATTTTATATGGAATATATTGTAATTCTTATCAAATTTGGAGAGTTATTTTCTAAAATTCGTTGAATTAACTATGATTATGATATTTATTCCTAAGATATAATATCGACTTTTAAATTTTAAATATGACACATGTACATGTCTCTAATCTGTGTACTTGACGAAATGGACGGAAGGGGTAATGGAGGGGAGCCGAATCCTAATATATCATGTAGCTAGCTTGTTCAATTCGCTTGGAAAATTTAATACACACTGAATGTCGATCGATCTCACCTATATCCAGAATCGAAACGTGACATATTATGCATGAGCAAGAATTTAAATATTTTGTTTGAAATCATAAAATAATGAATATACTATTCCGTGAATATTATAATACCCTTTGTTTTATTTAAAAAATGTTATTATTTTAAAAATGGAAAGAATTTGACTAAGTTTTGGAAAATCAATTAATCTTATTATTTAAGAAAAATTGACTTTCTAAATTACGGAGTCGCCACTTGATTTTTGATAAAATCAAGAAAAAATTTCAAAAGATTTAAAAACAGATTAAAAAATCGATTGAAAAGGTTCGAAGTTCAATGTACATCCCGAGAAGGTATTAGGCCCTCGGGATGTCCGCTAACTCGCGGTTGACCGGCGATTTGACTAAATGACTTTTAAAATAAAATTCTTAACTAAGTAAAGAGAAAATTCGCTTTAACATATTTTATTCTATTTTTTATTTATTTCTAAAGGAAAAATATTTAAAGGAAATTAATTTAAGGAAAATTAAATGGTGAAAAAAAAGTGAATAAAACAAAAATAAGTAAATAAAATAATAAAATAATGAAAAATGACTGCCCTTTAGGAGATTATTAAAATTCTATCAAAATATTAATTAATTCAAACAAATAAATAAAGAGAGAATAATATTTGAACTTGGGCTTGATTGCCCAAATTCATTCATTTGGGCTTTGGCCCACCTGTCCTAAACTAATTTCAAAATTTGGGCCCTTTTTAATAATTTAAGAATCCTGCAAAACAATCATTTGTGGCCTTTGGCCCAAATTCTGCTGCACCCTTTTTTGGGCCCTTGAACCTATTTTCCTCCAACATTTCAGCGTACATACTGGATGTATACCGCAGTATACGGATTGTATTTCAATTTATTTTTTGTATATTTCCATGTATACTCAGTATATATGCCAGGATTCAGCTTCCCAAACACCTACACTAATTTTGGACATGTATATCGCATCTTATGATTGTATATCAATGTATACAACGACATTATCAGCCCCTTTCAGAGCTTGGAGACCTGCAGATTAATTCCCAGCAACATATTTGCTGCTTTTTGACCTGTGCATCATGTTTTCCAAGGGCTGGACGACTCGGAGATGCGAGGGAGATAAGTCCGTCATGGTCTCAAAGCGGATCATGCAACAACAAAAAAATAAAGAAAAAAATAAATACTTGAGATAAGAAAAACAATTAAAACGAGACTTAGTTAAAATAGAAGTTTATGAAGAAACATGAGCAAGGATACAATATCATGCCAAGAAAGAAAATATTAAAAAATAAATAAAATAAAATAAACTTCAAAGCAACAACATTTAACACAGAACTTGAACCAACACATTTGATATTTCTATTAATCAGTTGCGTAAACACATAATTAAATTTTTATTATTCTAGGAACAAGTATAAGGGATAAGGCCGAAATGAACATTAATATTTAAGACCAAATCAGGTGATAAATATAAATAGAACATCACAAAAAAATAAAAATAAAAAATAAAAAAATTAAAAAATAATAAATAAATAAACTAACAGTAAATAAAACAAGGAACAAGAGAAACGTTGCCAAAATGTCATACCAAAACCTAATACACGAAAGCTAAAACAAAGCTAATTAACACATAACAGATAGAAAAGCTAGAAATTAAATAATACAAAGCTAAGAAAGAATTTACCTGGTTCTGGGCAGCGAATCGGAACTACGAGTTTGACGAAGACGATTCCACCACCTCTCCAAACTCAAACAACCGCAAAACGTTTAAAAAATATTAAACTATGGAACCAAGAATTCCCGAAAAATTTCTGGGTACTCTTTGGTCTCCTCTCTTTTTTTCTTCCCTTTGGTGTAATGAAGAGGGGCTTATATAGGCCAATTTTTTGGTTCCAAATAGATGTGGGAAGCGATGTGGGACAAATGTAAAAGACCAAAATTGGTCTATTGAATGGTTTAAAGTAATTGATTAAAAGGATGAATTCACATAAATTAATTTAGCGAGCTTCTTAAATTTAACAAAATAATCTAATTGATTCGAATATGAATTAAGTGATTTTAACAAATCGAAATTGAAACTATAAAATTATGAATTTTTTAAAATGTTAGGCCAAAATTGGGTGTCAACAGCTGTCCCTTTCGTTGTGTATGATTGATGAAACAAATCGTGGACAACGAAAATTGACAAACCCAATTTTGACCGAACACATGACCTTTGTAGAGAAGTGCCGTTGAATGTGGTGGAAGTCGCTCCTCTGCTCGCGTCCTAAGAATTTGACACTCCTCTTTGGACTATATCTCAGTCCGCTGCTAAGAAAAGTTCCACGTTGTGTTGCATCCTTTTTTATGTCGTCCGCACTTCTGGCTCCTCTGAGAGTGCATCCTCTAGAATGTTCTAAAAAGACAAAGATAAAACTCATTAATATAGGCAAAACTAAAAGAAAAAGGATAGCATCTCTTATGATACGATAAATGGAGATAAATACAGGTCTCTTGGTAGGACGAATGAAGATGATGATCAATCTGTAGGATTTGGAATGTATGTCCATCGGTAGGACGAATGAAAAAAATGATGATCCATCGATAGGATTTTGAATGCATGTCCATCGATAGGACAAATGAAAAGATTATCCATCGGTAGGATTTTGAATGCATGTCCATCGGTAGGACGAATGAAAAGATTATCCATCGGTAGGATTTTGAATGTATGTCCATCGGTAGGACAAATGAAAAGATTATCCATCGGTAGGATTTTGAATGTATGTCCATCGGTAGGACAAAATGTAAACATCTTTCAACGCAAGTTTCCACCGACTTAAACGTTGAAAAGATATGGTGCACATCCTTCACCTCCGAATAGATGCGTCTTAAATGCAAATATCTTTCAACGCAAGTTTCCACCGACTTGAACGTTGAGAAGATATGGTGCACATCCTTCACCTCCGAATAGATGCGTCTTAAATACAAATATCTTCTTGGCGATATATAAACTTTTGCGAGGGATGAAATCTTCTCGCGATGCATAAATTCCGCAAGGTATGAAATCTTCTTGCGATATGTAAACTTTTGCGAGGAATGAAATCTTCTCGCAATGATTGAATATTAACTCGCGATGCATGATCTTCTGCGGGGCATGAATATCTTCCCGCAATGCATAAATTCCGTAAGGTATGAAATCTTCTTGCGATATGTAAACTTTTGCGAGGCATGAAATCTTCTCGCGATGCATGATCTTCCGCAATGCATGAATATTGACTCGCGATGCATGAATATTGACTCTCGATGCATGATTTTCTGCGATGCATGATCTTCTACGGGGCATGAATATCTTCCCGCAATGCATAAATTCTGCAAGGTATGAAATCTTCTTGCGATGCATGAATTCCTGCGAGGTATGAAATCTTCTCGCTATGCATGAATTTCTGCGAGGAATGAAATCTTCTCGCGATGCATGAATTTCTGCAAGGTATGAAATCTTCTCGCTATGCATGAATTTCGCAATGCATGAATATTAACTCTCGATGCATGAATATTAACTCTCGATGCATGAATTAACTCGCGATGCATGATCTTTCGCAATACATGAATATTGACTCGCGATGCATGATCTTTCGCAATGCATGAATATTGACTCGCGATGCATGATTTCTTGCAATGTATGAATATTGACTCTCGATGCATGATTTTCTGCGAGGTATGAAATCTTCTCGCTATGCATGAATTTCGCAATGCATGAATATTAACTCTCGATGCATGAATTAACTCGCGATGCATGATCTTCTACGGGGCATGAATATCTTCCCGCAATGCATAAATTCTGCAAGGTATGAAATCTTCTTGCGATGCATGAATTTCTGCGAGGTATGAAATCTTCTCGCTATGCATGAATTTCGCAATGCATGAATATTAACTCTCGATGCATGAATATGAACTCTCGATGCATGAATTAACTCGCGATGCATGATCTTTCGCAATGCATGAATATTGACTCGCGATGCATGATTTCTTGCAATGTATGAATATTGACTCTCGATGCATGATTTTCTGCGAGGTATGAAATCTTCTCGCTATGCATGAATTTCGCAATGCATGATTATTAACTCTCGATGCATGAATTAACTTGCGATGCATGATCTTCTACGGGGCATGAATATCTTCCCGCAATGCATAAATTCTGCAAGGTATGAAATCTTCTTGCGATGCATGAATTCCTGCGAGGTATGAAATCTTCTCGCTATGCATGAATTTCTGCGAGGAATGAAATCTTCTCGCGATGCATGAATTTCTGCGAGGTATGAAATCTTCTCGCTATGCATGAATTTCGCAATGCATGAATATTAACTCTCGATGCATGAATATTAACTCTCGATGCGACCTGCGAGGTATGAAATCTTCTCGCGATGCATGAATTTCTGCGAGGTATGAAATCTTCTCGCTATGCATGAATTTCGCAATGCATGAATATTAACTCTCGATGCATGAATATTAACTCTCGATGCATGAATTAACTCGCGATGCATGATCTTTCGCAATGCATGAATATTGACTCGCGATGCATGATTTCTTGCAATTTATGAATATTGACTCTTGATGCATGATTTTCTGCGAGGTATGAAATCTTCTCGCTATGCATGAATTTTGCAATGCATGAATATTAACTCTCGATGCATGAATTAACTCGCGATGCATGATCTTCTACGGGGCATGAATATCTTCCCGCAATGCATAAATTCTGCAAGGTATGAAATCTTCTTGCAATGCATGAATTCCAGCGAGGTATGAAATCTTCTCGCTATGCATGAATTTCTGCGAGGAATGAAATCTTCTCGCGATGCATGAATTTCTGCGAGGTATGAAATCTTCTCGCTATGCATGAATTTCGCAATGCATGAATATTAACTCTCGATGCATGAATATTAACTCTCGATGCATGAATTAACTCCTGCGGGGCATGAATATCTTCCCGCAATGCATAAAGTTTAACTCGCGATGCATGATATTTGTAGTTGCTATCAAGCTTCTCGCAGTACTTATCAGAATTTTGAGGTCTTCCTCAAAAATTCTGTCCCAGTTAGAATTTTTGACAAATCTCAAAATGATCTTCAATCTTGACTTGTTGGAGATAACACCTCTATTGAGAATTTTTGAGATATTTTCAAAAATTTTGTCCCAGTTTTTATTGTAAGCACTGGTATATGACCGAGCCGTCGTGGCGCCTACATATACTGTTGATCTAGGAATCAGGTCAAATGTAGTTCCAAACTTGTAGATGATGAATACTGCAAAGAATCTGAAAGAAAATCATCAGTAGAAAATGTACAATATGAACATGATGAAATAAGAAAATAATATTCTATGTGATATTCAAAGCCTAGATATATATAAAAAAAATATGTCATATTTTGGGACGGACAATCCATAAAGTAAAATAGGACTCTCACACATACGAGATTAACCCGATGACACTTTTTACAATGAACAACTCAAAAGATAATTTATTTTTTTTTATAAAATTGAAAGACTCTTAAAAAGGTTTTAAAATATTAAAGAATGAGTGTTTGCTCACTTTTTCTTTTCTTTTTGAAAAAATAAAAATATGATGAGATAGTCAAACCTTCACTACAATTGGTACCAACAGTTAAGATTGCAGGTAAATCACTCGTTCCTTTAATTTATTTTTATTTTTTTTAAAAAAAAAATTGAATTTAAGGTAATTCCTACAGCTTCAAGTGGTACCTCCGATATACTTAAGGATCAACATGATCTGTTCATCTTGTTTCAAACAAAGGTTTTGAATTGTATCAATCCTCATGTTTCAAGTGCCCTCACGAAAAAAAACTTGTCCTATTTCACACGTATTTGAAACATTTGATTTTAAGACATTTTGAAAGTCCACTCACACTCACAAGAATGTTCCATGCATACAACTGTGATACCATATGCTTGACCCTTATGTAAATCTCCACTAATGTGAGAACATTCGGAATGAGATCATGTAGGGCTTGTCATTGGCTTGTAAAGTAGGCTTAGGGACGGGTAGGATATTTATTTGGGATAAAAGTGACTGAATTCCTCCTTGAGCGTCACACAGAATTTGTGCTCTTAATGATTGGTACGCCTTTGGCGTTAGATCCTCTTCATTATTCTCTGCCCTCTCAAATTCTTTTGAAATCTCATTTTTAACGTTTTCCCCTTCCCTTTTTTCATTTTTTTGGAGCTTTTATCTTCTTCTCTTTCTTCTTCTTCTTTTGAGTCCTTATTGCTTGGAGCTTTTCTTTTATTCACTTCTTTATTATAATAATTTTTCCTTTCTTTGTTGGAGTATTTTCCTTCCCACTTTTCATTGACTCTGTAAATGTATTTTTTACCTTTTTTTATTTCTTCCACCCTTTTTTTTTTCCTTTCTCTTTTTTCTCTAGAGTCTTTGCTTCCTTGATTTTGGGAGACTCAATATCTTTGCTTTTGAAAATTTCAAACATGGATCTCCTCTTATAATTTGCACATTCTTGGTGCACTCAAAAAGATTGGGCCAAGAGAGGATAGTGCTTGTAAGCACTCAAAAGGGTAGTGGTTAAGATGTGGTTGTCCAAAGAAAGGTTTCAGGCTCAAAATGAAAAACTAGGGATTAACGTAATTTGGTAGGCTTTGAAAGGCACAATCGGGTCAAAAAAGGCCTACAATCCTTTCTCAAACCAAATATTACTCAGGATTTCGCCTCGAAAAACATTCAGGTCAAGTTCTAGATCAACAGTGTAACACAATTGAACTTTGATCAAAAGTTCACCACACAATGCACATGAAACATAAGGTTAGTTTTATTCTTATCTTGATTGAGTGCAAGAGAATTTTCAAGCATCACAAAAGTACAGATAAGAGGTACCACGAGAATCTATAGTTTACCACAAAGTCAATATTTTCCATCATATCGAATATATTTACATGCTCTTAACTACATAGGTCCCGACCGAGATGAAGACATGACTCTTACAGTATGTACAAGTAAATTTTTTTTTTTTTTGAAAGACTGATTACGGAACTTGAGAAGGGCTGCCTACGTATCTCATTAAGATGAGAATCAGGTGTGCGTAGTTCATGCAGATATGACTTGGAAAATATGTACAAACTATCTTATTTATTTTTTACCCTTTTTTTTTTTTTTTACTTTTGGAAAAATAATACCGAACCCAAGAAGGGTTGCCTACGTATCTCACCGAAATGAGAATCAGGTTCGCGTAGTTCGTATAGATAAGGCATATAATAATTTAAAGATTTAAACAACTCAAACAAATTCCTAGGTCTAGCGCCACTAAAATTTGTAGTCATGAATTTTTTATTTATTTTTTTCCGCACCAATATATTTTATAGCCACTTAATCGTCAATATTTATACTGTCTGTTGAATGTAACCTACGAATTTCTACAGTAATAATTTGTTGTACTCTTTTTGGATGTTTTCTTGGACCTTTGTCTCTTCCCATTTTTCACGACATCCAGACATTATTATGACCATCCCCGACTGATGTCGGGGACGGTATTCCTACAAAAATATGAGAAATATGTGAGAGTAGGAACATCATGCAAAATAATAATAAAAATAAATGGATGCGACCTCATAGTCAAATACTCCCCTGATTTATCGTTTTGACTTAATGTCTTGTGAAATACAAGGACTCGCATTTCGCTAATCCTCTTGTCTCTTGCGACTCCGGACAAATAATGATTTCTGAATTCGGACATAAATTAATTTTTCGCTGTGAAGAAGAACAACTCAAAATGTAACAGTTAGTTCCTCTACATAATGGATAATGCAAAATATCATACAAATAATGAATAAAATAAATAAATACTGTTTTAATTAAAGAAAAACTGTAATATATCACATAGCATACAAACAATGGATATAATGCTTATACAAATGTGCATCGAGTCTTGTGTCATGCTTAATATAAGATTTCGGCTTCGCTCTACACTAGATGACTAAGAGTGGGCTTTGAATGATTGGGAACCCAAGCGGACAACTTAGGCTGGAACTCGCAACAACCATTGGACGCATGACGAACCAATAAATTGCCGCTAATTCCGAAAAAGAGTGAGTATAAAAAAGTTCGGCTACGGTTCCGCAAACCATCCTTTAATATACTATACAATATATATCGAAAATAAGTCATGATATGCAATGCCAGTTTATAATTTAAACAAATTAATCACATATAAGCAATTTAATAATACAATTAGTCCACATAGTCAAATCATTTTGGTTAGAACTTAATTAATCCCCAGCGGAGTCGCCATTTCTGTTTTATTTAAAAAATGTTATTATTTTAAAAATGGAAAGAATTTGACTAAGTTTTGGAAAATCAATTAATCTTATTATTTAAGAAAAATTGACTTTCTAAATTACGGAGTCGCCACTTGATTTTTGATAAAATCAAGAAAAAATTTCAAAAGATTTAAAAACAGATTAAAAAATCGATTGAAAAGGTTCGAAGTTCAATGTACATCCCGAGAAGGTATTAGGCCCTCGGGATGTCCGCTAACTCGCGGTTGACCGGCGATTTGACTAAATGACTTTTAAAATAAAATTCTTAACTAAGTAAAGAGAAAATTCGCTTTAACATATTTTATTCTATTTTTTATTTATTTCTAAAGGAAAAATATTTAAAGGAAATTAATTTAAGGAAAATTAAATGGTGAAAAAAAAGTGAATAAAACAAAAATAAGTAAATAAAATAATAAAATAATGAAAAATGACTGCCCTTTAGGAGATTATTAAAATTCTATCAAAATATTAATTAATTCAAACAAATAAATAAAGAGAGAATAATATTTGAACTTGGGCTTGATTGCCCAAATTCATTCATTTGGGCTTTGGCCCACCTGTCCTAAACTAATTTCAAAATTTGGGCCCTTTTTAATAATTTAAGAATCCTGCAAAACAATCATTTGTGGCCTTTGGCCCAAATTCTGCTGCACCCTTTTTTGGGCCCTTGAACCTATTTTCCTCCAACATTTCAGCGTACATACTGGATGTATACCGCAGTATACGGATTGTATTTCAATTTATTTTTTGTATATTTCCATGTATACTCAGTATATATGCCAGGATTCAGCTTCCCAAACACCTACACTAATTTTGGACATGTATATCGCATCTTATGATTGTATATCAATGTATACAACGACATTATCAGCCCCTTTCAGAGCTTGGAGACCTGCAGATTAATTCCCAGCAACATATTTGCTGCTTTTTGACCTGTGCATCATGTTTTCCAAGGGCTGGACGACTCGGAGATGCGAGGGAGATAAGTCCGTCATGGTCTCAAAGCGGATCATGCAACAACAAAAAAATAAAGAAAAAAATAAATACTTGAGATAAGAAAAACAATTAAAACGAGACTTAGTTAAAATAGAAGTTTATGAAGAAACATGAGCAAGGATACAATATCATGCCAAGAAAGAAAATATTAAAAAATAAATAAAATAAAATAAACTTCAAAGCAACAACATTTAACACAGAACTTGAACCAACACATTTGATATTTCTATTAATCAGTTGCGTAAACACATAATTAAATTTTTATTATTCTAGGAACAAGTATAAGGGATAAGGCCGAAATGAACATTAATATTTAAGACCAAATCAGGTGATAAATATAAATAGAACATCACAAAAAAATAAAAATAAAAAATAAAAAAAATAAAAAATAATAAATAAATAAACTAACAGTAAATAAAACAAGGAACAAGAGAAACGTTGCCAAAATGTCATACCAAAACCTAATACACGAAAGCTAAAACAAAGCTAATTAACACATAACAGATAGAAAAGCTAGAAATTAAATAATACAAAGCTAAGAAAGAATTTACCTGGTTCTGGGCAGCGAATCGGAACTACGAGTTTGACGAAGACGATTCCACCACCTCTCCAAACTCAAACAACCGCAAAACGTTTAAAAAATATTAAACTATGGAACCAAGAATTCCCGAAAAATTTCTGGGTACTCTTTGGTCTCCTCTCTTTTTTTCTTCCCTTTGGTGTAATGAAGAGGGGCTTATATAGGCCAATTTTTTGGTTCCAAATAGATGTGGGAAGCGATGTGGGACAAATGTAAAAGACCAAAATTGGTCTATTGAATGGTTTAAAGTAATTGATTAAAAGGATGAATTCACATAAATTAATTTAGCGAGCTTCTTAAATTTAACAAAATAATCTAATTGATTCGAATATGAATTAAGTGATTTTAACAAATCGAAATTGAAACTATAAAATTATGAATTTTTTAAAATGTTAGGCCAAAATTGGGTGTCAACACCCTTTGAAGTAACTATATCCTTTATTACTAGCCTATTAAGGCTATAAATTAGAAAATCAATTAGATTAGAACATTAAATAAATATAAAATTATTTTCATGATGAGAAAATAACGAAGAAGCATCGCATATTTTTATTGTGAGATATAAATTATCATGGTGATGTGAAATTACAAATATAAATTTATTTTTAAATATGCAAAATTAAGTCAAAAAATGGTAAGAAGGGCATTCCATAGTAGGTTGTAGAAAGGGTGTTTTGTCAACCGCCTCATCATACGATTCCTTCATGCCACATTTAAAGCTTGTAAATAATCCTTCTTTACACATTCGTTCGGTTTCTGAGTTAGGCATATCATCATTCTTACTAACCCAATCATCAATGCACAAACAATAACAAGTTCTTTCTACACTAGGAGGATATGTTTTACATGTATAATTAACCGATGTCATAAATAATATCAAGCCAAATACACAAATATACTTCAATTTTATCATCTCATCGCCATCTATCATTTTATTCATATTTTCTCCAAACATACACAATTAACTAAGGATTTGAAAAAATCTCTTATATTATATATATATATATATATATATATATATATATATATATATATATATATATAGATGAATCATTTGTTTGGTTCTGTTTCAAAAGTGACATGCATGAATGAGCGGACAATAAATATCTTCTCATATAATTAATTAATGAAACTTCATTAAATTATTTTTTTTGAAACGATATTATTACGTAAAAAGAGCTCAATTCATCAAATTCATATGAATATATGAGCTTTTTTAGCCTTTAACATAAATGAAATATGGAAATTCATGAAATAAATATTTGTTTACTCATAACGTACTTGTCTAAATTCTCTTAATTGTTTTCTCTATTTATGCTCTAGATAAATTTGTCTTCAAGAAAATATTAGCTTAATTAACAAAAAATTGTTGTGCTATCAAGAGATATACAGGGTTCGCAACATAGTTTTCCTTCACTTTCTATAAATTAATTATTTAATTTCTTACACTTTTTTTTTTACATTTTTGTTATTGAGTGCCTAATTTAAGAATCAAAATCGAACTATTTTGGGTGCAAAAGATCTTATATTTCGAGAAAGGACGAACATCCAAAATATAAGATCTTTTGCACCCAAAATATAATTATATGGATTTGGTATCATCAGAAATGTTTCAGTTTCACTATTGTTTTTGTTTTCATACCCCAACTCCCTAAGGCTGTTAGTTTTAAAGTTTGGAATACAAATATTCACTTTTTATGACTATTTGTGTTAAAAGAAAAAAATATCGTAGAAAAATTAGTTCAATGGAACCATTTTAACTATGTGTAAAAATAAGTTATTTATCCTTACATGATTATAAATATACACAAGGATGACTCGTAACAAGATGATGGCATTGAAGCATATTTGTGTGGTTTTCTTCGTAGTATTTATGAAATTAGTAAATTGTAAAACAAATCCTCTAAAAATAGAAAGTATTTGTCTTCATATCTGCATTTATTTTTTAAAATATAATAATGTAAAAAAATTTAATCGTATGCGTCAACCAAAATTAGAAGAAATATGTAAAAAAAAGTACTAGGATTTGAATGTGAGCTCAAGTGGATGTATGATGGGGTTATATTAGTGGGTGATCCCTAGTAATTTAGATAGTATTTTTGGGTTAATAAAAATAAAGATTCCTATAATATTGCAGTATCTTGAATCTATAGCCAATGTACTGAAAACCAAACCACTCACATTTCAAATGTTATGAAAATCCAACGAGTACATTTCCTATGAAATAATATATATTCATAAGACCATAACTAAGTATTTTAAATCAAGGAACGTAAGTAATTCAATTTATTAACTATTTGAACTTTCACTTTATTGATAAAAATTAGATTCAAGTATTTTAAATATTTTTTATGAAATCTTTATTCATATCTATTATGAAAAATAGATATTTTTTTAAGGGATAATTGTATAGAATGACAAACTAATAATATAAAATAAATATAATAGCTATCGTTTGATTTATTTGGGTTCCATAGCAAACTGTTTTTCAGTCTCTCTCTCCCTAATATTCTCGCTCGCCACTCTCCCTCGCTCGCTCGCTTCCTGTCGCTCTCGTCGCTCGTTTTACATAAATTGTGTTTCTACTTGTATAAAGCGAGAGACATGCAAATACATATATTTTTGTCCTATACACTTATAATTATACAATAAAAGTACTCCCCTGCCCAAATCTCTTTTGCCTTTTTCTCTTTCTCGTTTTATACAAATTAAATTGTATATAATTTCTCTCTTTCTCATTTTATACAATTCGATTCAATTGTATATTCCCTGTCCAAGTCTCTTTTGCCTTTCTCTCTTTCTCATTTTATACAAATTCAAATTGTATATAATTGTCCTATACAGCAGTGGCGGATCCAGAATTTAAAGGTTGTGGGTGCTCACTTCCTTTAACATAAACTTGTTAGCAATCACAAACGGTAAATGTATACTAACTCAAACTCTTTAATAAAAAAAGTAAATGTATACTAACTCAAACTCTTTAATAAAAAAAGTAAAAAAAATAAAACAACGATCAATATTATCATTATAAAAAAATAACCTCTACTTACAAGTCACAATGACCTACTATTAATTGGTCAAGTCATAATTGTGCTCGACGACTTTTCATATGTTGAAAACGATAAATAATTGCATCATTATTGAATTTTTTTTTTTTTAAAAAGGTGTAAAATTCACTGGAAAAAATTTAAGAAAAGGAATGCAGCTGGCGCGATTCGAACCCTCGCCAATGGCTTCGCGCACCTCTTAATGCAAGGTTTAAACAAGCTCACCCACAACTTCTTTTGTTCTATGGGTGCTCATTTGAATTGTAATAACATATTTATCATATTTTCTATATATATATTCAAAAAATTTCGGAAATCAATGGGTGCTCGAGCACCCGCATCTGGCTTACTGGGTCCGCCCCTGCCTATACACTTATAATTATACACTTTGTTTTATACAATTCGCTTCAATTGTATATGTATAGCGAATTATACATATATATATTTGCTATGAAGCACAATTATGCAAACTTTGTTATAGCATACAAATATAAATTTTATGTTTTCTATATGTGAAAGTTGCCTTTTTTTAATTCAAAAGATATATCTCTGAAAAAATAGTTATTTTTCTATTGGATTATAACTAGTCTAAGTAATTTTTATGATTTGAAATATGTGTGGCCATAGATTATTATATGGGAATAAATTTTAACTACATTTAAGTTTTTATGAAATGATAAATGTGCACGACATTTTTATAAATAAGTAAAGAAACTAAATATGATAATTTCGATGGTAGTTTTAGACATTTTCCTTTTCACACCTCATTACAGTGAGCTTATTGTATAATAATTTATTTAAGCTAAAAATAGAAAGTAAATGTTTAACAATAAAATTTATTTGTGATGTCTCTTATCACGTTTATATAGTTTTACTTTTAATTTCCGTAGTTTTAGGTAAATCTCCAAATAAAAATTCTAAGGTAAATTCCATAGAAAACAATTCCAGCTGCGGAAATGAAAATTTTCCGTAATTAATTTTCAAGTATACATATGTTTGCAATAAATTTTTGTAAGCGCGGAAAATTAACTGCAAGCAAAATAAATAAAAGAAAAATATGATTTTATTAATGAATCGTTGTGAGTACAATTCCGTTGTTCTCTTGATTCTCTCTCCTAAGTTTCTCCACAATTCGAGGGCCTTCAGTAGCGTACTTCCCGAATTGTTAGATGATGTAGACCTCCTTGAGATGTTGTCGATCTCCAAGACGTCGGAAAGCGCTTCGTCGTTGTAGGTCGATCTCCGGAAAGAACTCCGTTGATCACTCCTTCGAAGAACTATTGATGTTGATGTTGTAGCTTTCTCCAATTTGGTGAATGCTTGTTAAGAGTTTTCTGGATCTCCTTTTTGAATGTCATGTCTATCCCCTATTAATAGTTGTAAGGAGTGGACAAGGTTGTTTGTGATTGGCCAAAGGATGTCATTTTGACACTTGGCGCATTTTGATTCGTTCTTGCATTTGACTGAGACTACCACCTCATTTGGACACGTGGCGTCACCTTGTTGGTCTTGGATGCCTAGTCACTATGACACGTGGCATGGATTTGGGTTGCAAGGTGAAATGAACCTTGGATTTGAATTTAATAAGATAAACTTATTTATTTGTAAAACCCAAATTAATTATTTAGCCCAAATGAACATGAATTTAATTCAAATTTTGTATGAATTTGATCCAATACAATTTATGTGTCTATAGCATATTCCCAAGTAAATTCCAAAGGCATCTCCAGCTAAATTATAACAAAATATATTTTTTCAAGTAATTATCCAGGCAAGAAAATTCTAAGTAAATCATCAAGAAAAAATCTCTAACAAAATTCGTAAAACCTAATTTCCATTGTAGTACCATAAGTAAATCATCAAGAAAAAATCTCTAACAAAATTTGTAAAACCTAATTTCCATGTAGTACCACAGATAAAAATTAATATCGTGAGTAAGTATCCCTAGCTAAATCTTCAAGTAAGTTTTTGAGGAATTTCTTGCAAATTAACAAAAATAAATTAATTTTATTCATTACTTAAAACTTTACCTATGAAAATGATGCTTATAAATTAGTCTGCCCAAATAATTTCTAAGTCTTGCATAAAATGATGCCAAATTTTGGAGGAATATTTTTCTCTTGTACAAAGTTCTAGAATTGATAAAGTTCATGTTTTTGCATGAAAAATACATGGGAAAATTATGCCGAAAAAGATTTCTAGTAAAATCTCTAAGTAATTTATATTTTTTTTTTGTAGTAAATCAAATTTGACAAATGATCGAATGAGATGAAACATGTGGAGTTCATGATAGGTCAGATCGGAGATACTAATCAATCTTGAAATGAAGCCAAATATCTGACCTTTATGAAAGATATTGAGATCTTCATCAAATGTTACTCAATTATGATAATGTGATTTTAGTGACTAATTTATACGAGTTTTATTAGTGCATATTTGTGGGGCTTGTCCCTCGATATGTAGCTATATATAAATATGATTTTAATTACTTTTTGTTGAAGAGCTAGCATTTAAGCTCAGAAGTACATAATTGTTTATTTTAATCACATATATACGTTCAATTGTACTCCTGTGTCCATTTTTATTTATCATGTTGCGTTTTTTGAAAGTCAAATTAACTAATTTTAAAAGTTAAATTTGATTACATTAATTTGATATTTTCTTTAAAAAATTAGATATTCAAAAACTGTACGAAAAGTACTATAAATTGTAATTGTTTGCATATCACTATGATAAAAAAATACATTATAAAATGTCGGTCAAAATTCCTGTAGTTTGACTCTAAAAAAGAAAATCATGACAATTAAAGATCGGAGGAGTATCATTTTGAGAGTAAACAAGTTGGCACTCACCATGTAGTTGCTTAGACCTTTCATCTTCTTTTTTTTCCTGTGACTGTTAAATTTTATGCATAACGATACAACATCTTAACTTTGACAAATCCTTCCTTTTAATTGGATAATACATTTTTTTAAAATTTAAATGAAGACTTACTATTAAAATTTATTTTGCTTATGATATGAGTTTGTCACATCTCTTACCCATATATTATGAGTAATATTATCTAATTGTTCGCTTGAGAAAATTAATATACTTTGTGTATCGATCTTGTCTAAACTCAAGATCAAAACGTTACATATCATGAGCAAGACTTAATATTTCAATTGAAATCTTAAAATAATGAATATAATATAAATTATGTGACTACTATAATATTACCATTTGAAATTTTACTAGTAATATGAGTGTATGCTTTATTACTAGCTAGCATATATTAAGGCTATAAATTAGAAAATTAATTAGATTAGAACATTAAATAAATGTAAACTTATTTTCATGAGAAAATAACAAAGATTCATCGCGTATTTTTTATTGTGAGATATAAATAATTATCATGGTGATGTGAAATTACAAATGTAAACTTATTTTTTGTGAGATAATAATAATAATAATTAAGTTTAGAAATTATGGTAAGAAGGGCATTCCATAGGTTGTAGAAAAGGTGTTTTATCAACAGCCTTATCATATAGATCCTTAACGCCACATTGATAGTTTGTACGTCCCTCTTTACACACTCGTTCGGTTTCTGGCGTAGGCATAGCATCATTATAGCTAACCCAATCTTCAACGCATAAACAGTAACAAGCTTCTTCTACGACAGGAGGATATGTTTTACATGTACAATTAACAGATGTCATCAACAATATTATAAACCAAAATACACAAATATGCTTCAATCTTATCATTTTATTCATATTTTCTACAAACATACACAATTAACTAAGGATTGAAAAATCTCTTTTATATATATGAATGAGTTGAAAATAAATATCTTCTCATATTAATTAATGGAACTTTATTGTTACGTAAAAAGAGTGCAATTAATCAAATTCATATGAATATATGAGCTTTTTTAGACTTTAACATAAATGCAATATGGAAATATATGACATAAATATTTTGTTCACTCATAACGCACGTACATGTCTAAATTCTATTAATTGTATGTCCTATATAACATTGTCTTCAGAAAATATCAGATTAACCAAAAATTTGTTGTGCTATCAAGATATATACAGGGTTAGCAACATCTTCTTATGAATTAATTCTTTAATTTCTATTTTTTTTAACACTTTTTGTAATTGTGTGCCTAATTTAATAAGAACCAAAATCGAACTTGACTGGGTACCTTGAGAGTTAATATTTCAAAAAAAAAAAAAAATCATGTGATTTTTGAATAATATTTGAGAAGATTTTCTTAAGTATTTCGTGTTTTATATATAAGTTGTTTGTAGCAGCAAAAATATTTGAAATATTTCGAAAAAATTTCCAACTGATCATGTCATAAAAAAAAATTATACAATATTTGGTATTTGTTCGGTACCAAAAGAAATGTTTCAGTTCCACTACTGTTTTGTTTTCATACCCTAAGGCTGTAAGTTTTATAGTTTGGAATATAAATATTTTTTTAAAATATATATAAAACTATTTGTGTTAAAAGAGAAAGATTATAAAACTAAAATAGTTTAATCCATATACATTACGGACCATTTTAAACATGTGTAAATATAAATTATTTATCTATACAGGAATTATAAATATACACAAGGATGGCTCGTAACAAGATGATGGCATTGGAGCATATTTGTGTGGTTTTCTTCGTATTATCTATGACATTAGTAAATTGTAAAACATATCCTCCACGAATAGAAAGTATCTGGTTAACTGCTTCCACAAACACCCAGCCTGCTGATAGGTATTATGTAATAGAAGAATCAGGATCTGCGAGATATGGATATGAAACTGGATATGCTCGAACCGGACCGCATCTCGATTTGCATTTGTCTCCATGACTGCATTTATTCTTTAAAATATTATAATTTTGAAAAATATGGTCGTATGCGTCAACAAAAGTTAGAAGAAATATGTAAAAAAGAAGTACCGGAATTTGAGTGTGAGCTCAAGTGGGAGTATGATGGGGGTTATATTAGTGGGTGATCCCTAGTAATTTAGATAGTATCACATATGTATAATAACTTTATCTTTGTAATTTCATTGATAATAATATTTCTTATGGTAAAAATTAAATAAATGTAGTACAATGAAAGCTTTATTTAACATTATAATTATATTTATACTTAAATAATATTAGCCATGTATATCATGTATTTACTTAATATAGATTTACTTTTGTTTATCGAGAATTGGTAAGGGGTTCAGACGTGACCCCAACCTGTATATATTATACAAGAAGTTGAGTCCAAATCTTCATTAAGTTAAAAAAATATAGATGAAAAAGTTTAAAATGCCCATATCAAATTAATGTAGTTTAGTATTGTCCTCCATTTACCTATTGATTCACCAATGCCTCTACCTTTTCTTTGGCCTCATTTATATTTGCCTTTGTAATATACCCAAGATCTATTATAAAAATAATAATCTGTGACACTCAAATTTATCTTGAGTATACTAGTACTAGAATTTGTTCAGAATAGTTAGGTACCAATTAATATGAACCAAAATTATATTATTGTACTATGTACAGTACCCCTTGTAAAGAGCCTTTTATATGAAAATTTTTTGACACATGGCATTTCACATAGATAAAATATTTTATCTAGGTAAAAATTAAATAATTAAAAATTAATATTAATTAAAAATTAAAGATTATTATCCATATGAAAATTAAATTATTTTTCTTATCTCACTTCACCACCTCCTCTATATACCCCCTCTCCAGCGATTATGTCATCCTTTTAAAAACAAATCATTAAAAATATTTGTAAAAAAATTATATTTCATCCTCCTCCCTCACCCGATAGAAATTGATATTATTTTATATAAAAAATCTACCCCATCCTATTTAATTTTCCGCTCCCAATTTTTATTTTTATTTTACGTTTTTCTTATTTTGTGTTAGATATGCACCTACATATATTTTTAGAAAAAAAATTCTACTAGTGTACCGAATATAACATAAACACCTAAAAAATATAAAAAGTCTTGTGGGCGGCAAGTAAAGAATATTTTTGATATATATATCTAAACACTTGGAAAAAAAATTGAAGGAAGAGGGTTAAGTGGGATGAGTAGAATTATATTTTTAAGAAAATAAAATAATATCTAAATTAGTAATTTGATGAGTGGGAGGAGATGAAGTAAAAAATGAAATACTTTTATAAAAGAAATTTAAGCAAAATAAAAAAACTTTAAAAAATGATTTGGGGTAAGAAAAATATTTTACATTTTATTTTATAAAAAAATTTATTTTTTTATAATAGTTTTTTTAATTTTTAATTTTAGCTAATACTAATAATTTATTTATTATTTGTCAAGGTTGGATATTTTGTCCATATGAAGTGTGATGTGGAAATTCTTTAAAATAAAAGAGAGAGTGTGTATTACACATACCATGATGAGAGTGGTATAAAAGAGAGAGGTGTGTTTCTCAAACTAAAAAGTGATAGTTTAGGTATGAAATTCAAACTTTCAATAGTTTAGGTATGAAACTCAAAAAAAAAGTATAGTTTAGGTGTGTTTTTGACACTTATCTCTTAAAATAATAATATGTGACACTCAAATTTATCTTGAGTATACTAGTACTAGAATTTTGTGACTAGAATTTATTCAGAATAGTTAGATACCAATTAATATGAACCAAAATTATATTATTGTACTATGTACAATACCCCTTGTAAAGAGCCTTTTCAATGCTGACAAATTTTATGCAATGTCCTTTGCCCTAAAATTTCCGACACAAAATCCGATTTCTTAAATATCAAAAAAAAAAAAAAGGAGGACAAAATTGAGGTTTGAAAAATAAATAGGCTGATAAACTGAAATTTATTTAAAATAAAATATAATTGTTACATTTTTTTGTCCTCATTTATATGACATATTTTTCTTTTTAATTCACCTAAAAAAATATGTCACAATATTTCTGATATATAGTCACAAAAATGGTTCATAAGTATTTAGACCATAAATTTTAAAAGTCTTCTTTTCTTACTTAAAGTTTGTTTCAATAAAATGATGAAACATGATTTAAGACGATTAAAAGTATAACCCAAAAATGAAAATATAGTTACAGCTCCCTCCAAAGCTTTGTGGAGTTGAGTTATTTATATACACAAAGGTGGGAGTAGTATCTAGAAATATTATACGTGGGAGTTAGGAATATCGACGAACTTAATAACTTTCATTTAAATTATATAATATTTATTTGTTTGAGAATTCATTACAAATACACATACCTATAGTAAACTTCAATTCATAACAACCTCCGTAAAAGTTTATATAATAGCTACATCTATCTAACATCAAAAGAATGTAGCAACTCCAAAGAGTTATATAGTTAATTATTATATTTTTATCAATGATAATTGTGGTGAAGTGATAAGTACTCCTTTATTTTTAATTATTGGTTTCAAGTTTGAGTCTCCCTTGAGGACGGATTATCTTTGTCAGAGAATATTTTAAGACTTTTCGACGCTAAAATCTAACTTTTATCGAGGATACTAGGTGGAAAAAAATTATTATATTTTTGCATTAATTATCTTCACTTTGTTTTCCACATATTGCATGTATTTCTTTATTATGACATGATTTGTTTAGCATCAACTCAAAGAATATAATGATTTAATTTATTATCATGCTTTCGTGTATTATATTACTCTTCAATCTTATTATTATTTAATATTTTATTTGTTTTGATTATCAAGCTATTTGTTTGACTACAATATAAGATATTTTTTCGTTAACTTTTTTTTATTGTATTTTCTTTTTATATTTGAATTAATGTACTGATTAATATCTTATACAACCTAGATCTCTACCTCTCACTACTAAAAATATAAATGCCCCACCATAAATTTATGAAAAATTTATGCTATATAAAACACAAATTTTTTTTATTCCATTCTCACCTAATCAACTCACTAGGAAAAACGCATGGTAAAGACAATTTCCATTAAAATACTGAAAATAGATAGTACTGGACATTTTTAATCAAAATATCTGTAAAAACAACAACTGAACATTCTTCAATGGAAAACTTCAGTTTAAAAAAGAACAATTTACTAATAGCGTATGCATCTACATTATATTTTTCTCAAACTCTATTTATAAAAATTTATCGAATATATTATTATTGTTATTGTGATGCATAGTTGAGGTGGTCCAATACATACACTATTCTATTTGAGTGACCCTTTCCCAGTGGATATGGTCACTAGATCTAAAATCTAGAACCATCCTATGCACTATTTTAATTGTAGGATAATTATTGCTATTAGGACCACTTTTTTTTTTATTGAATTGAATATATATGGCCCTTGAAAATCTCAGGTGTTTGGCCAAAAATAGGATTATAGAAAAGCATAGGTATGCGATGAATAACCATCTTTCTTTCTCATTTTATCAATTAATTTATCACACATGTTTTCTAGAGGACTTTATTTCCCCCTAATTAGCAAGTTTATTGGATAATTAAAGTAGAAGTTAACTTGTACCACACTTTTTTGTTAAATGTAGCTATCTTAAAGCCAAAAATAGACTTAAAGTGGGGAAAAGAGAATTCTTAATTTTCTAGTGGCATCTCGTAGATTACGTAATATTATTATAAAACTAATTAATGAAGACAAATTAGTGTCTAATCACTTTTATGTTGTTAATTTTATTCTAATAGATATAGTGGTGTTTATCTTCTCTCTTTTTTTTTTCAAACCGCATACTTAACTTCAATTCTGTCTATGGATATTATGTTTAAGGGAAAAAAGGACAAATATATCTCGGATTATCGTAAATGATATATATAGATATTCTTCGTCATACTTTTGGGATATTGGTGCCCCTATCGTTCAAATACTAAATCATATATACCCTTTATACTAACGGGCATGCACGTGTCATAATCTTATCCATCGATCTGACATTTATTAAATATCGGATGGACGGATAAGATTGTGTCACGTGTCCCTATTTAGTCTTCCGTTAGAGTGAAGGGCATATATGCTCTAGTTTTTGGATGGCAGGGGCACCAATTTTTCAAAAGTATGACAGAGGGTATATGTATACCATTTACGATAGTTCGGAAGTATATTTGTCCTTTTTCACTATATTTAATTTTACAAATCCTCATCCTTTTTCAATTGTATAACGAGCGAGCACACCTATTAGATAAATATTAAATTTTGAATTCATAATTTCAAACATTCATTGAATTCAATTATAAAAAATTAAATTATTTTATGAAATTTAAAATTCTTGTGTCTACATCCCTTACCTAAAACACTTCCATATATCACGTTGTATTTGTGAATTGTGGGTGGTGAGCCTCAAAGTAACAAATCTCACTAATTTCCCATAATGTCTTTAACCATTATTATCCCTCCACCATATATATATATATATATATATGAATGTGACTCTTCCACTTGAGAAAGTCCTAGCTCATTATGAGAGAGTCCCACTCCATTTAAAACCAATTGTTCTATAGACAACTCGTATGTATATATGTTCAACCAAGAAAAAAAAAACCCAACTAGCTAGATCTTATTATTATTACTAGTTCATTCGTTTCAGTTTAAAAAAAAGAGACACATTTCTAAATTTTGCTATACACGTTTCGATCTTATCTTTGATTTTTAACTTCTATAACTTCACAAATATTATGGCATGTTTGCTTCTATAAGTTCGAAAAAAGTCTTATAACTACACTAATATTATGTAATACTCAGATTAAGATCACAAATTTCAAAAATCTTCCGTCTATTCAACCTATGTCACATAGATTGGAAGCTTAATTAAGTAGGGAAATATCTTTCACATATAGAAACTCAACATCAAAATGTTGCAACGTTCTCCCAAAAACTTTTGCCAACCATTGAAAATGAAAAGCACAATTCTTGTTCTTGATATGATAAACTTCTCCAACTTTTCATATTGAAAACAACTTGTACTTATATTACTAAACGCCATTTCTTCCTATTTAAACCATCAAGGACACACTTTTGATCATACTCAACCAAAAACACTCCTCAATACTCTATCATCTCTTGAAATT
Source organism: Solanum sitiens (assembly GCA_016801875.1). Lineage (NCBI taxonomy): Eukaryota > Viridiplantae > Streptophyta > Magnoliopsida > Solanales > Solanaceae > Solanum > Solanum sitiens. The sequence continues at coordinate 75,895 of JABWTJ010001113.1, read as the reverse complement.
TTAAGATAAAAACGCGTTGGAAGAATAATTCAAAGTTGTAGGAAACCTGTGAGTCACCTTTATTAGGTAAATGGGGTCTGAAAATGTGTATATGAAGCAAAGAAGAGGATCAAAGCACAAGAAGTCATGTGGAGAGAAAAGTGTTGAGCAAAACAACAGCACCTCATCATCATCATTGTGGGTGGTGGTAGCTTATTCATACATTTTGAGAAAAGCTAAAGCATTTTATGAGTGGATTTGCAGTAATGGCAATGACGACGAGGTACCTCTGGCTGATCCTTACTTCTCCGTCCCTGTCCTTCCTCCGACCACTACAAATTAAGCTTAGCTCGATTGAGTATGTAATTTAACATGTTATAACAAGTTGTCGTTCTTTATTGTTACTATGATACTAAGAATTCTTATAAATTTATTCTTCTTTAAAGTACTCTTTAAGTATTGGCTATGTTTGTTGTGTAAAGTATGTACGTTGTTTAGATTCGTCTTGTAATTTGGAGATTTATTCATAATTGAGACATAACTAATGGATTTATAGATTGATATAGACATCTAGATATATGTTAGTTAAATAAAGGAGTGTTTGGCTATGAATAAGGTCTATATATCATACTTTCTCATAATACTTTTATTATGCATTAAAGCCATTTCAATGCAATCAGCTAAGTGAATCTGAAAATAATATATCACTACCAAAACTCATAATGATAAACTAAATAAAATGTACTTAATTCTCATTTAAATGAAACCAAAATTTCATTCTCCAAGCACTAGTCAAAATAGTTGATACTGTCCGTTCAAAAACGGCTTAAAAATTACAAAATAATTGCAGGTTCAAATAATTATTTAACCACCAGACAATAATGGCAAGACCAAAAAAAAAAAGTCAATGATAATGGTAACAACATAGCTACTGAATTATTTCAAATTCAGCACCAATTGGGAGATGATCACTAGGATGATAGTAATTTGGTAGACCACCTTGAACATCCGACGCTTCAGGCTCCGGAAGTTCGAGGTAGCTGACTGGTTTGATATTCCCAGAAGGAGAAAACAGTATGTAATCTAGAGTTCCAGTAAATCCAGGAGTGTAGTTTGTGAAGTGTGGTTCCCCTCTGGTACTTGCATAAGCACTGCACAAGGGAATGGGCACATCATCTGAGATTTCGACCAAACTTCCCGCTTCTGAGGAACCTGACATAAGGTATTGATATACCTGAACAACAAGAAACAAAGCCAAGTTACTGTTAAATTTGACAAGATTCAAAAATGGATTAATGAGAAGATATGGTAGTTAGGAGGATAATTCTTCATTGGTAGGAAAGTCAAAGATAGCACCTTTTGTAGGTGAAATTTAGGTGAACAACAAATTGGTTTCACAAGGTAAATCTTGACATTTTGACATATTGTGATGTCATGGATGACATCAATAGGAAGAATTCACTCCTATAAATAGGTAGCTCCTAATTCATTTGTAACACACCTCTCACTTGTCTTCTCATCTCCTAAGGCATTTGTTCTTCTTTCTCTCTTGTAGTATTTCACTTGTACTCTTTTGGAGTGAAATAAATATTGGTTGGTTGTGTCTGAGGACTAGGCAAAAGAAAACAAAAGTTTGCCGAACCTCGTTAATTCTTGGTGTTCCTTTTGTTGTTGTCTCATTTACTATTTATTAGCTACATTTAGATATAGCAGTTGTGATTCTATCACTCTCTATATATTTGGCTTCCGCAACAATTAGTATCAGAGCCAAGGTATTATCTGAGTATGCTCTGTGGTTGCAGCATAGTCTGAACTTCCACATCAGAAAAAGATTTACTTTGGTCTTTGCATTGTTAGCTAGTAAATAGTATTTGTAGTAAAATGGGAGACAAGAAAAATGATGAGTCCACATCAAGTGTCAATAATACGTCATCATTGGCATCTTCGCTTATGACAAGAATTGTGTCAAATGCGAAATTTGCAGTTGAAATTTTTGACGGGTCAGGACATTTCGGAATGTGGCAAGGCGAGGTCCTTGATGTTCTTTTTCAACAAGGGCTAGATATTGCCATTGAAGAAAAGAAACCAGACGGTGTAGGAGAAGAAGATTGGAAGATTATCAACCGTGTTGCTTGCGGTACCATTCGATCTTACCTTGCAAGAGAACAAAAGTATCCATACACGAAGGAAACATCTGCAAATAAATTATGGAATTCATTGGAGGAGAAATTCTTGAAGAAAAACAGTCAAAATAAACTTTACATGAAAAGAAGACTGTTACGCTTCACTTATATTCCTGGTAGCACAATGAATGATCATATCACCAGCTTTAATAAGTTGGCGACAGATTTGCGGAATATGGATGTGACTTTTACGGATGGAGATATGGCCTTAATGTTGTTAAGTTCACTTCCCGATGAGTTCGAGCATCTTGAAACGACTCTACTGCATGGGAATGATGAAGTATCTCTCAAAGAAGTTTGTTCTGCCTTATACAGTTATGAACAAAGAAAGAGAGAAAAACAAAAAGGCGGAGAAGCAGAAGCACTGGTTGCGAGAGGTCGTTCTCAAAATCATATGAGAACGAAGAAAGGGAGATCCAAGTCAAGATCGAGACTCAGCAAAGATGAATGTGCCTTTTGCCGAGAAAAAGGGCATTGGAAGAAAGACTGCCCAAAGTTGAATAGCAAAGCCAAACCAAATAATGGGAAGGCTGTCATGGATTCAAATGTGGCTGATTGTGATGACTACTCACTAGTTACAACAGATCCATCCAAATCATCTCATGTATGGTTGATGGACTCAGCTTGTAGTTATCATATGTGTCCCAATCGGGACTGGTTTATTGATTTACAAGAAGGAGAATGTGGAGTTATTCACACTGCAAACAATAATCCTCTTACCGCATATGGTGTTGGTTCAATCCGATTAAGGAACCATGATGGATTAAGTAGAACATTAACAGATGTTCGATATGTACCAGATTTGAAGAAAAATCTCATTTCTGTAGGAGCCCTAGAATCAAAGGGGTTCAAAGTCATTGCAGATAATGGCGTGATGAGAATATGCTCTGGTGCACTGGTGGTAATGAAGGCAATTCGAAGAAATAATAACATGTACCACTATCAAGGTAGTACAGTTATTGGGACAGCGGCAACAACATCCAATGACGAGAAGGAGGCAGAAATGACCAAGCTGTGGCATATGCGCTTGGGACATGCTGGAGGGAAATCCTTGAAAACTTTATCAGATCAAGGATTGCTAAAAGGAGTTAAAACTTGCAACTTGGAGTTTTGTGAGCATTGTATCAAGGGAAAACAAACAAGGGTTAAATTTGGAACAGCTATCCATAATACTAAAGGTATTTTGGATTATGTTCATTCAGATGTTTGGGGTGCTTCCAAAACACCTTCATTAGGTGGGAAACACTATTTTGTAACCTTTGTTGATGACTTTTCTCGAAGATTGTGGGTGTATACGATGAAAACAAAAGATGAAGTATTGGGAATTTTTCTCAAATGGAAGGCGATGATAGAAACTCAAAGTGGCAGAAAGATCAAGTGTCTTCGCACAGACAATGGTGGCGAATACAAAAATGATCTTTTTCAGAAAATTTGTGAGGAAAATGGCATCGTCAGACATTTCACCGTCAGAAATACACCACAACAGAATGGAGTGGCAGAACGCATGAACCGAACTTTGCTGGAGAAAGTTCGGTGTATGTTGTCCAATGCTGGCTTGGGCAAAGAATTTTGGGCTGAGGCAATAACATATGCGTGCCATCTCATTAATCGTCTACCATCTGCTGCTATTGGTGAGAAGACACCATTTGAAAAATGGTATGGAAAACCTGCTGAAGATTATGGTACTTTATATGTATTTGGCTCAATTGCATATTATCATGTAAGAGAGTCAAAATTGGACCCAAGAGCAAAGAAAGCTTTATTTATGGGAATTACTTCTGGAGTCAAAGGATACCGTTTATGGTGTCCAGAGACAAGAAAAGTTATTTTCAGCAGGGATGTTACCTTTGATGAATCTGCCTTGACAAATAAGGTAACACTTGAAGAAGCCAAACAAATTGATGGTGCTTCAAAGCAGGTGGAGTTTGAGGGAAAGATAATTTTCCCAACACAGGGATCAAACGAGGAAACAACAAAAGATTTTCCTCTTGAAGGAGAGCCAGTCGAAGAGGAGGTTCCATCTCAAGAACCTCAACCACAACTTGAATCAATAGCAACGAGCAAGCCAAAAAGGACAATAATAAAACCTGCTTGACTCACAGCTATGGTGGCTTGTGCTAACTCAATTGCAGCCGATGACATTCCTACCACTTATAAAGACGCAGTCCAAAGTTCACGAAAAGATAAGTGGAGGAATGCCATGGATGAAGAAATGCAATCTCTTCATCAGAATCATACATGGAGATTGGCCAATCTCCCAGAGGGCAAGAAAGCAATTGGGTGCAAATGGGTATTTGCAAAGAAAGAGGGATTTCCTAACCAAGAAAATGTTCGCTACAAAGCAAGATTGGTGGCCAAAGGATATGCTCAAAAGGAGGGAATTGATTATAATGAGGTATTTTCTCTAGTTGTGAAACACTCCTCCATTAGAGTTTTGTTGGCTTTGGTAGCACAGTTGAATTTGGAACTAGTTCAGTTGGATGTAAAAACTGCTTTTTTACATGGAGACTTGGAAGAGGAAATCTATATGACTCAGCCAGAAGGATTCAAAGTTGATGGAAAAGAAAATATGGTGTGCAAACTTGAAAAATCGTTGTATGGATTGAAACAATCTTCTAGACAATGGTACAAACGATTTGACAAGTTTATGTTGCAGCAAAGGTACATAAGAAGCAAATACGATCATTGTGTGTATTTGCGCAAGCTTGAAGATAATTCCTTTATATATCTTCTCCTATATGTTGATGATATGTTGATAGCTTCTAAAAGTCAAGAGGAAATTGAGAAGCTAAAGATTCAACTGAGAAAGGAGTTTGAGATGAAGGATTTGGGTGAGGCAAAGAAGATTCTTGGCATGGAGATAAAAAGAGATAGACATTTAAAGAAACTTTATTTATCTCAGAAAGAATATTTGAAGAGAGTACTAAACCGATTCGGTATGAATGAAAAAACGAAGTCGGTTAGCACTCCGCTTGCTCCTCATTTTAAGCTTAGTGATGCTATGTCACCTAAGAATGAAGTTGAACGAGAATATATGTCAAGAGTACCATACGCTAATGCTATTGGTAGCTTGATGTATGCAATGATTTGCACAAGGCCAGATATTTCACACGCTGTTGGAGTTGTAAGCAGGTACATGCACAATCCTGGAAAGGATCATTGGCAGGCTGTAAAATGGATTCTACGGTATATTCATAATACTGTAGATGTTGGTTTGGTTTTCGAGCAGAAAGATAGTCAATATCTTGTTGGATATTGTGACTCAGATTATGCAGGTGATTTGGACAAACGAAGATCAACTACTGGTTATGTTTTCACTATTGCAAATGCACCAGTTAGTTGGAAGTCTACTTTGCAGTCAACAGTTGCTTTGTCTACCACTGAGGCAGAGTACATGGCAATTACAGAGGCTGCGAAGGAAGCAATTTGGCTTCAAGGATTGCTTAGAGAACTTGGTATTGGACAAGAAGGAATCACAATATTTTGTGATAGTCAGAGTGCTATTCAATTAGCAAAGAACCAAGTTTATCATGCAAGGACGAAGCACATTGACGTCCGATATCATTTCATACGAGACATCATAGAAGATGGTGGAGTCATAATGCAGAAAATTCATACTACGGATAATCCTGCCGATATGTTGACAAAAGTGGTGACTGCGGTCAAGTTTCAACATTGTTTGAACTTGATTAACATTGTTGAACATTGAAGATTGAGGTTGAAGACACAATCAAAATTGTTGTTGAGAAAAAGTTGAAAATGGAGAATCTTGCCAAGGTGGAGATTTGTTAAATTTGACAAGATTCAAAAATGGATTAATGAGAAGATATGGTAGTTAGGAGGATAATTCTTCATTGGTAGGAAAGTCAAAGATAGCACCTTTTGTAGGTGAAATTTAGGTGAACAACAAATTGATTTCACAAGGTAAATCTTGACATTTTGACATATTGTGATGTCATGGATGACATCAATAGGAAGAATTCACTCCTATAAATAGGTAGCTCCTAATTCATTTGTAACACACTTCTCACTTGTCTTCTCATCTCTTAAGGCATTTGTTCTTCTTTCTCTCTTGTAGTATTTCACTTGTACTCTTTTGGAGTGAAATAAATATTGGTTGGTTGTGTCTGAGGACTAGGCAAAAGAAAACAAAAGTTTGCCGAACCTCGTTAATTCTTGGTGTTCCTTTTGTTGTTTTCTCATTTACTATTTATTAGCTAAATTTAGATATAGCAGTTGTGATTCTATCACTCTCTATATATTTGGCTTCCGCAACAGTTACTAGCTAAACACACCAATGAAATGTAAACAATAGAGTGAGGAAAACACACGCACGTTAAGAAGAAACAATAATCAAAGGGCACCACAGGCTAATTTGTCTTTCCCGGGCCAGGGTTAAGTTATGGGCAAAAAATGTGCTCCAAAAGACACAAGTAGGAAGAAAATACAAAGGCGTATGAGATAATAAAACTGAGTGTGATGATACTTGATTCTGGATAGCATAAGAAGACAGGATTAATCAGATAGCAATATGTGACAATTGGAAGTTTCTATTTAGTTGATACAGATTGACTTGCTACATTAAATTAGAGGCTGACAATAACAGGTCCACTTCCAAGCTCCAACAGTATTCAACTTTCAAGAATACCAACTTTAATTATACTTGTACAAAATCTTTGGACCTTATCACGACACGGCAATTCAAATACTATTCCCCTCTTTCATTATGATTATTACGTCTTAGATATGAAATTCACACATACATCAACTGTTTGAAGGAAATTTGCTATAACTGCAGTACTAAACCAACCCACATTCACCCCCAAAAAAAAAAGGGGAAAAAAGGATAGGAAGAAGTAATTTGAATTTCATTCGAATTCCGTTGGAGGTTGGACAGAATTTATTAGCAGTTTACTGTATAAAGACATGTTTCCCTGACTCTATATGTTACACTTTTAAACCAGACCATGCTCCAATTTTGTAAAGACAAACCCTTCTTCTTTTGACGTAGATACTTGAATAGCCAGCACTCTCTATAACATAACACTTAACAAATGTTGATTGTGAAATTACGAGTAAAAGAAAGAAATTGAAAACTGTCTCAATGAAAGCTCATTCCACATCGCTTCAAGTCACAATGCTTTGGAAATAAATTTTACATTAGATGCTCTTCAAATACTCGAAGAGAAAAGAAGTAAAATTGATTAAAACACAACTATGTATCTTCACAAAAAATAAGAAGATACATAGTTACGTTCGTAAAGGAACTTCACAAAAAATAAGAAGGTTTGTGTCTATTATTTAAAAAACAGAAAAGGGTCAAAACTATCCTTAAATTATTCGAAATAGTTTAAATATATCTTTAAAATGTATATATATATATATATATATATATACATTTCGGTCCAATAATATCCTTTTCGTCAAATAGTGTTTGTAAATACCTAACCGATAAACTGAGCCTTCAACTTGTTTCAAGAGGTGTCAATTTATGTATTTATATTTATAAAAATAAAATTTAACCATTATATACATAATTTTCCGACGAAGGAGTGTCGTACCACTGAAACACACCCCATTGCCACATAGACAAATTAAATCCCTAATTTTACTATTTTCCCCCTCACTTCATCCTTTTCCTTAGAAACAATTTCACTCTTTACCCCCTCATTTCATCCTTTCCCTTAGAAACAATTTCATGACCTCTTTCTTATTTTTTGCGGCAAGGCTTTCAAAGTAGACATAAATTTCGAAACAATGTCAAAATTCACTATCAGTTCACTTGAAACATCGTATGCAAAGGAGATGTCATTTTAATTCACTTAATACTTTAAATTTGATGGTTTGGTCTTAATCCAAATGACTCATTAGTCAGTTTCTCTCTATACATATATCAAGAGTTTTTAGAGAGAAATTACTCATTAGTTAATGTTAGTATATTGTAAAATAGTAAGGAAATAGATATACATATATCTTATCCTTTTTCATACTCTATTTATGAAATTACGTTATCTTTCATGTGTCATATTTTGTTGGTAATAAAATTACTCCACGTTATAGACTGAATTGGACAAATCTGCCCCTCATAATTACAAAGCTCTTCCCCCACTTGGAAACGTCCGAAGAATTTATGTAAGCAAATGACATTTTTCAAAGTTTAGGAAGCTTCACTTTTTCAAGTTTTTCAATTTTCAACAGCACAAGCACTCCAAGTTTTTTAATTTCCTTTATCTTTTACTTGAGAAAACTTGAAAGCTTGAAATAGTTAAAACTCTAATGCTATATTTGAAACTCTCAAAAATTCAAAGTTAAGTACTGACCTAAAAATCTTTCTTCGTATTAAGATGCTTCAAACCTCGTTCATACAAATTGTGTTTTTTTTTTTAATTTTTGTTTTATCAATAATACTCGGTCATATCATAATTTATCATGTTTGTATTAAAAAAAATATTGACAAGAAAGAAAAATTTTGGGAAGTTATTAGGAATATAATTTCGCCAAATATAGTATAGGAGAACTTACACAAATTCCGTCCACTCTAAATTGTAATATTACTTATCCTATAAGATTTTGTGGCCCCCCGGATAAGTCTAGATACATGTATCTGGATACGTGTGATTAATTTTAGATGTAATTTATTCTAGATATATTATATCCAAGTGGATTCGCATGTATCTGAGATACATATTAGCAATTTTTGCTCGTCTTTCTCCGATCTTACGCCACTACTCTCCATGTATCTGGTATCCCGGATACATGCGAATCACTTCAGATACATATATCTAGAGTGTTTCTAATGCAATTCATATGTATCTGGAATACATACCAATTAGAAACAACATGCACGACGATAATTTTTCCTTAGACGTTACATTTTCTCTTGATATTCATTACATAAATTTCTTCATTAAGTTTTGATCTTTCCATATTTTTAGGGATGACAATGAAGCGGGCGAGACATATTTTGCTCTATGGAGATTTATAAGCTAATCGGGAACTAGGAATGTTGCATGTCTATGGAGATTTAAACAAAACAAAAGCTAAAAAAAAGAATATGACTCTAGTATTCTATCATGATATGATTTTCCAAATTAAATATTATATTCATCAAAATAATGTAATACAATATGATAAAATTTAATAAAATACATTATGAAATATAATAGAGGAAATGACATATATATACAACTTATAGTTACAATTAGCAATAAATAGCCTAACATTAATTAGCATTTAATAGACAAATAAAAAATAGTAAAAAGAGTCAAAAATACCCTTCAACTTTATTTTATTGGTTAATTATGCCCTTACCGTTAAATTAAAGTTATTTTTACCTCTACCGTTACTAATTTCACCATTTATACCCCTCAATTGGATGGAAAGCCCAAATTGACTTAAATTGTCCAATTTTACCTAAAATTATCCGATTTCATCTTTTTGACCCGAATTTGAATCCGACCCACAAAACAAAACTCACAGAAATCAAATCCAAAAATTAATTTCTTCTCTCATCTTCTTCCTCCCTAATTAGAAAAATATTTTATCTCTTCACTCTATACAAACTTCATACATTTGCAACAACATATATAAGATCATTAGTTTGTCAATATTTTTTTTTTTACTTTTAACATAATTGATCCCTCCCAAAATAACGAAGAAAATTCACAAGATCCAAATTGTTTCAATATGTTTTTTCAAGCTTAGTGTTCTCTTTGAAAAACTTTTTTTTATGCAAAAATAGGAATCAATATTCATAAATACAAAAATCGAATCCATTCACTAATATCTTTTATCAAGCACTCAAAACATAGCCACAAAAATGCCAAGCAACCAACATAAGCATATATCCAATGCCGAATTGATCCCAAAAATGATCGTCGTAGCGAATCTCGCCAAGTTCCACATACCACCAACAATCGAAAAGTGTAAAGAAGAGGAGCATGCGGCGGCAGAGTTCAATTTTTAACCTCAATAAAAGGCCGTGTGCTTCACTTTTGCTTTCCAATATGAATTCTTGCCCTTTTGGGTTCTCAAAGGAGATGGATTTTGAGAGAAGATGATAGGTGTTTTGTTGATTTTTTTGTCAAGTTCTTGAGCTTTTTTTTTTTTTTTTTTTTTTGTTGAGACAGGAGGTGAAGAAGGTTTGGGTTAAGTTAATTGGGTCGGATTTGGGTTAAAATAGATAATCAGGTAATTTCAATCAAAATTGGGTAAATTTTTGCCAATTTGGGGCTTTCCGTCCACACAGGGGTATAAACGGTGAAATTAAAAATGGTAGGGGTAAAAATAACTTTAGTTTAACGGTAAGGACATAATCAACCAATAAAATAAAGTTGAGGGATATTTTGAACCATTTTCCTTAAAAATAAGCACAAAATGGCCCAAATTAATTAATGACATTTTTATAAATTTTTTTTCTTGTATAACCAAAATCACTCAAAAACAAAAATAACAGAAACATACAAAATTATATATACAATACGTAACTGCCTAAAAATGTAAATTATGTATTTTCATATATTTTTTATTCGTTATTTGATAATAAAAAATTCAATTGTATACTTGATGATATGTAGAAGAATGGTGTATTCATTCACTTAGTATTACTATATATTTATAGTTATGTTATCCCGTCCAATGTATACATATTAAAAATTAAACACTTTATGTATTCATTCACTCATAGTATGTATACTGTGCATTGAAATTATTTTTTTAATCAGGAAGATCATGTATGCATTGCATTCATGTATGCATATCCGTGTATTCGTTCTCTTAAAAATTGTATACATTCCAGATTCTTTCTTCAAAAAATGAGGATTGCACATGAAATATAAAATGCTCCATGGAAAACATACAAGTTGAATCGGATAACGAGAAGAACTTACATGACTATAAAATTTAAAGTTATAGATGGAGAATCCACAAAATTAGAATCAGAATCCCCAATTTTATGAATAATCCTAGGATAAGTTTCTTAAACATGACAATTGATACCCACAATTAATTATTATTACCTAAATTACATATAACCTTCAATTTCAAATTAAAACATAAAAAAAAAAATCGAACGACAATACAAGAGGGGGTCAAACGTAGGCTAAAAAGTAGAGAAATTGATAGGTAAATATCAACAAACCATCAAGAATTTGAAAGAGAAAGAGAAAAAATAAACTATGAATGAATGTTTTTATAGAATTCAATATGTAAAACTAATAAACAAGAAAGCAAATCATGTTTTATTCAAAGTAATGAAGAAGATAATCAATAAAGAAACATGATTTACAAGAATACGTGTATATATGACATAGAAGAGAAAAAAGGGAGAAAAAAACCACTTCCCAATAAAAAAGGACATCATGCTACCATCTTTTAAAATTATTAATTTAATTTTAAAAAAAAACTTCCCAATATGTGGGCTACTAATTGCAAAATTTGATGTTAAAAAATCTTATTTTGTCAATAAAATAAAAAGAGACTATATGTTGCCAATTAGTAAAATGGGATGTCATGCTGTGCATTTTTTCAATGTAATATTCATCTGAACAATGTGTTACTTGCTCAAAGTACATTAAAAAATATCATTATGTATTATAATATAGGAAAAATTGTATATAATAGCAAACTAATAATTCAGATTAAATGCTACAAACATAGTTTGATTTAATTGTACCCATAACAAACTGTTGCTATTTCGCCTCTCTCCTGGTGAATCTCGCTCGCCACTCTCGTTCTTACTGCCAGTCTCCCTCGCCTCTCTCGCTTTTATACAAACACAAATGTATAAAATGCGAGATAAATTTGTATATATCTATATATGTATATGTTTTCGTTCCCCTCTCTAGATCTCGCTCGTCACTCTCAAGATCTGCTCACCACTCTTGCTCGCTTCTCTCACTTTATACAAACACAAATGTGTACATTTCGTTTCTGTTTATATAAAGCGAGAGAAAATTGTATATACAAATACAAATGCATATATTTTAGTCCTATACACTTTTGATTATACAAATACGATATTTTCGTGTCCAATTTTCTTTTGTCTTTATCTCTTTCTCGCTTTATACAAACACAAACTATACAATTAATCTTTTGTATATGTATACCGAAACAGAAACAAATTATACAATTGCTTGCTTTTGTATATGTATAGCGAAATATACATATTTATGTTTGTTATGGAGCGCACTTATGCAAACTATAGTTATAACATGCCAATATGATTTTTATGTTTGCTATGTGTGAAAGTTGCTCATATAGTATATGATCTTAAATATTTATGTGATGTGACTTTTCCAATATTTTTAGACTACAATAATATAGGCAAATAGCAGCCCATTAGGCCCCCTTGTAAAAGAAAAAAAAAGGCCATTCTTTGTGAACTACCCAGAATGCACATCTAGGTTCGTATGTTGAGAAAATTACAGTCTAATACTTTTAGGGCATTTAATTTACAAAATACGTATATAGTGTATAGGTAGAATATACATTATAGTAATATACATATATTCAGGTGATCCATAAAGTTAACAAAGTATGAAACTCATAAATTGGGCTCATGGTCCAACCATTCTTTAAAATATAATTAATCTAAAGAAAAAGGAATATATCACATAACTTCATATACTTAAAAGACACAATACAAATATTTATTATTTTCTTGAATTTATATCCCATAGCATATTTCCAAAAAATGAGATTTTTTACTCTTTTACCATATATATAATTTGTTTTTACTTTTTTTTTTTTTTTTGTAAAAGACTATAAAACAATTTCAATTAAAAGAGAAATTGGCATGTTTATATCAAAATTAGTGAAAGATTGGCATATAATGGACTAATTTTTGCCTAATTGGTACATTCAACCTAATATGTCTTCAATTTCAGCTTAAGCAAATCAACCAATCTCCAAAGGCTGTGAAATCTGGAACTTAAAAATGTGAATGTAGAGGTTGAGAAGGACATGAATTTTTTTCAACATGTGTAATTGTGATTTATCTCGATTGGATTTCATCATAAACACCTTAAGAAGCTTCAATGTAAATTTTGAAGTTGATTTTTAGGCGGATTTGAGTTGATTTTCATATTATTAGAAAGGTTGATAATGACTTTGTCCATGCCTATCCTATATATATCCGTGTATATATACCTTGTATCTCCTAATATATCATGTATATCGGTGAATTAAATATCTATGAACTGTGTCAAATATACATGATATACATTTTCGAGGTGATAATGTCTTGTTCAATTTTAGATATGAAATTTAACTCTAAACTAGTCGAAATCACCTTTTGTATATAGTTTTGTCTAGGTGTTTCCAAAGAACCAACTAAAAGGACTATTAAAAAGTTCAAGGTCAGAATTTAGTTTTACAATTTCAAGATTGAGATTTTGATAGTAACATTTTTTCATATATTGATGAGTCGAGAGAATTTCCGTGCTAGTAGTGAAAAAATATAAACGATTTCACAAGTAATGAGTTTAATGTATAACAAGAGCTTTAATGTTACTTACTAACCTTTTTAATATAAGGATAATACATTTTTCCGTTATAAATTAAACATATTATCATGCATTAGACTTTTTGCATATACACGACTTCACAATAATATTTTTTTTAAGAAGTTAATGTAATTCACAATATATCATTTCAGAGAAAAATCTTTGAAATATGTATTATTTTCTCTTAAAGTAAATATAGCACATGTCATGTAGCAGTGATTGCACATGTAATATTCTTTAAAATGTTACATTTAATTATGTTCACATGTCATGTCAATGTAATTTAGGGATATGTCAATAAAAAGAAACCAATTATCAATCTAGACTAGGTACAATTTTAGAATGTCAATTATGAAGAGAGACACATGCAAAAAAAAGAATCTCATTTTTTGTAGAATATAGTTGATATATTGGTGAGCCCCGAATTTAAAGAATAAAAAATATTGACAAAACTTTTAAAAGGGTAAATGAATTTTTTTTAAAATCAAAACGGTAAAATCGTTGATAATGTAGCGATTTAAGGGGTGATAAATGATTTGGTAAACGGTAAATTATTTTTTTTAAAATTGTAAATCGCTGCTTGTGCAACGATTTTACTTAAAAAATTTTTTTATTATTTTTTGAAGTAAATTGCTGCCTTGGCAGCGATTCACTTAATTTTTTATTTTTTTTTTTAATTTTGAAGTAAATTAACATGTCAAATTTGTACAAAAAAAAAATTCACATGCATATTAATATTTATTTCTGGATGTGAAATGTGAATTTGGAAGTTTGACAATGTAAATTTTTTTGGTTAATAATAATTTATTTACGACAAAAAATTTTAAAATATAAATTAGATAGGTAAAATCGCTTCAGAGACAGCGATTTACTTCAAAAAAAAAAAATTTAAAAAAAAATTTAGTAAAATCGCTGCACATGCAGTGATTTACAATTTTTTTAAAAAAAATCATTTACAAAATCGCTGCCAAGAGGCAGCGATTTGTTAAAAAAAATTTAAAAAAATAAATTTTACAAATCGCTGCTACTACGCCACCCACCTAAATCGTTACTAGCGATTTTATCGTTTTGATTTAAAAGATTTTTCATATACTCTTTGAAAATTTTTCTAAATATTTTTTACCCTTTAGGCTTGGACTCATATATTGGTTATGGATTTATAGTTGTGCATTATGTAACTCCTTTAATGGATCTTTTTTCTTTTTATAAGACATGCAATTACTACTAACTAAAAAATTAGAATTAGCTATGAACTTTATCGTTGATCCATCACTATTTTATTCGTAGCTAACAAAAAAAATATATTGCTAATTTGTTGCCAAATAAGAATGGTGATGATTTTTTCTATTTGGCTATAAAATTTATGATCGTTAAATCCGTTTTTTTTTTTTAAAAAAAAGTAGTGATATGCTCGTCAAGAGAGTGTTAGACTAGGTGATACATCCATGTAGTCTGTAGGAGTAGATAAAAAAGAAGTCATTATTATAAAAAGAGATAGTCTCATACCACTTGTTAAGTCTAATCATATGCATTTTCCCTAAAGTACTCTTCTTTCATTCTCAATACGTTAAAGAAGAACAAGTTGTTGCTCATAACATGTACTAAAAACTTCAAAATCTAACTATTTTTGTTGTTTTCGTTTATAATAACAAGTAGTAACTGTTTTAACTATTCCACTTGTTTTTGTTTGTTGTAGGGCGAAAATGTTTCTGTTGATTTTGCAAGTAACTTATGTTGTTGGCGCTGAAGATGATTTGTACGTTAATATAACAATTCTTGAAAGCGCAAGAGCGAGTATGTTAATACATACATACTATACCCTTAAATCGAAATATTAATCATCTATGTTTTTTAACAGTATGCGTTGATGGAAGTCCACCAGCCTATCATCTTCACAGAGGACATGGTACTGGACTTCGCAGCTGGATTATCCACTTGGATGTCAGTTACTTCGACTACTTAATTAATTCGTTTACTTCCATTTAATGAATTTTCATACACCAAATTAACTCTGGAAAAATAATTAATAATTTGGTGCAACAGTATCTCAGATTGCTTGAATCGTACTTCAACTACATCCATAGGTTATTTCAACGGGATTCTTCATAATACTTCTAAACAGAATCCAGGTAATGAGCTTGAATATAAATTTTGAAGTTGCTTTTAAGGCGGATTTGATTTGATTTTGGATTAGAAAGCTTGAAAACACTTTGTCCATGTCTGTCCTTTGTATATATCACCTTGTATCTCCTAATATATTATGTATCAACGGTGAATTAAATATCCATGAAACTGTGTCAGCTATACAATTATATACATACATGATATACATTTGCGAGATGATAATCTTTGAAATATGCATTATATTCTCTTAAAGTAAAAATAGGCTAGACCATATGTCATGTAGCAGTAATTCTGTAATTCATTGTTACCTCATTACTGATTGCACATGTAATATTCTTTAAAATGTATATTTATTAATGTTCACATGTCATGTCAATATAATTTATGGATATGTCAATAAAAAGAAACCGATTATTAATCTAGATTAGGTACAATTTTAGAATGTCAGTTATGAAGAGAGGCTAATGAAAAAATTCCATTTTTTGTAGAATATAGTAGAAATATTGGTTATGGTTGTGCATTATGTGTTCCTTTTAAGTTTTTTTTTGTTTTTTTACATTTTATAAGACATTATGTTATGTTGATATATTCTAATCACTGCCTTTAATATGGATGGCAGTTTAGTGGTGCGGTTTAATCTGTAAAATTTCAGTATGTCTAACTTTGTTGCGTATAATAATTTTTTTCATTTTCAGCCTGCCCTGCTTTGCCCCGCATAAATTTTTTAATATTTCTTTTTCTAGATAAGTTTGATACTATAAATAAAATTCATGAAATAAATTTATTTTTTCATTAAGTTATATTAATTTAATAGATAATTACTTAAATTGTCTTTTTTTTAAAAAATCTATTGAGAAGCATGTAAGAAATAATGTAGTTTGGATTGAACCAAATATTAAAGAAACCATCTTAATAGATAATATTTTCTATCATTTTAATAACATATAAATAGTTAAAATTAAGTTACCCGCCCACCCATTGTCATCCCTATTCTTTAAAGAGAGTGCTAGACTAGGTGATATAATTGATCCATGTAGCTTGTGGGAGTAGATTAAAAAAAAAAGTCATTAATCACACATTGAACTTTTTCCATATGCGACGACTGTTTTTATTTATTTATTGTAAGTGTCATACAAGCATTATAGTGATATTTGCTTATAAAAGGAGAGAGGAACTGATAGCACTTGTTAAGTCTAATCATAAGCATTTTCTCTAAAATACTCTCCTTTCATTCTCAATACTTTAAAGAAGGACAAGTTGTTGCTCATAACATGTACTAAAACTTCAACACCTAACTGTTTTTTTTAGTTTATAATAACTGTTGACACCAAATTTTGGTCTGATAGTTTTAATATTAATACATTTTTAAAGTACTTTATTTTAAATAGTTCAAATTACATATTTTTGTCATTTTAATGAAATTTAGTTGATAATCATCCTTTTCCTCAAAGTATTAAGATTTTTATCAGTTGTTATGTTTATATTATTTTGTCACAGCCAGACGTTTCAATATTTGTTTATTTTTTATAAAATCATTATTTCCGTTAAATTACTTTTGATACATGTCATTGGTTACGTTTGTTATATTTTTCATATTAATTTTTTCTCGATTACATTTGTTAATATTTATTTTGATATCTTGCACAGTTCAAAAATTCATACACAGATATTTTATCAATAAGCGATTTTTTGGGCCATAATTTCAAGCCCATAACTTGGGCTCATTGTATTACAATTCCTATTTAAAGAAACTTTGTCCATTAGGTTTAGGGTGGTGAAATATTTTTAAATGAGGGTTGAGAATTTTCAGATTTTTTATAGACAAAAATTTCACTTATCAATATTTTCCGGCCACAACCACCCCGGAATCCGGCGAAGTTCCGGCAACCCAAAAGACCCCTTTTTTTTTTTTCATTTTCCGGTAAAACCCCTCTCCTTGCAGCCCCCTCACTCCCTCTTCTCTTCTCCCTTCCCTCTCCTTGGAAGCCACCCAAACAACATCAAATCACTCTCCATTTTCCTTCTTCTCCAGCCAATCAAAACCGCCTCCACCACCCTCTCTCTCTTCTCCTTTCTCTCCTCCCCTATCTCCAACCATTTTCTCACCAACGCCACCACAAAACCCCTCTATTCTCCCCTCACTACCAGGTGGAACATCCGTTCAACAAAGCAACCACCGACCCCAAACTCGCCTGAAAATAACTAGTAAACAACTACCTCCTCCACCAGATCCGAACCTCAACCAAGCAGATCCATCTCTCCTCTTCTCGGACCAGCCCCTTTCCGTTTACCCTTTTCAATTTTTTGTTTGGATTTGTAGGTGTTTTTCACCATTAATTCCGGCGAAGCGAGCACAATTGGAGCAAAGCTCCAAGTCACCAGCGAACAACAACATCAATAATTGAACAAACTAGTGAGCTCCTTCTTTGGGCAAAGTATGATGGTAATTAAATTCTATTTTTCCTTTTTTTTTTGTTGTTGTCTTTTCATATAAATTGTTATTCTATGTTTGATGTTGCAAAATCTAGTCTATTTGAATTTTTTTTTTTACTATTACATATCCTATTGTGCTATAATATTCATGTGTTTGGGGGTTGTTTTCCTTTTCATTATTTTAACATTTTTTGTTGGAATGTTACGGGTTTAGTGGAATTAGTCCATGTGAGGATTCACCTTTTATTTATTTATGTTTCTTATCACTTTGGTTAACTTTTTTTTTATGTTTGTTTTGCTGTTGTTCTTTTTAGTTTTTATTATTATTATCATTATGAGAATTTAGTGGTTAGTTGAATATGGTTCATTTTTGTTTAGTTCCAATAATAGGTAAATGTGTTTAGTTGTTGATGAGTTTATTCATTTTTATTTTGTTAATATTGTTTCAATTTTTTTTTTTTATAAATAAAATAAAATAAAATCTTATGTATAATGTTTTGATATTTTAAGCTTATATTTTGATTGTTAAATGTTGTCGGTGACTAGTGTGAAGTTTCTAATATGATTTATGGATTTTGATGGTAGTTTAGCTTTTTTTTTTAATTGTTTTAATGATAATAAATTCTAAATGTTACTTTTTTTTAATTGTTGTCGATTTGTGAGTTATAGTTATAATTTAATTATGGTTTTATTCTTACCTTATTTCGTTATTTTATTTTTATTTTTCTGTCAACTTTTTGATGTTATTTTTTTCCATACAATTTGTTCTATTGTTATTTGAGTTCTTCACTCATTTTAGTGTTAATTGTGATTGTCGGTTGATTTTGTTTAATTTTTTGCATCCGGTTAATTTTTGTTTTTCCTCTTTCTTTTTCATTATTTGTTTTATGCTTATTTTAATATTTGTTCTTATATAAGTGAGCCAATTCGGAAACAAGTAAAAATGGCCAATGAGAAAATCTCTCCGTCGGTTTTGGAGGCCTTCCCATTTTAAAAGACGGAAAATTTAGTTAACTTTATATTTTTATTGTTAAAAATGGCCGATGAAGAAATTATCGTCGATTTCCAAGGCCTCCAATGTTAATAAGACGGATTTTTATTTTTTAAATTATTATTTCATATATTCAATTTTATTCATATTTATTTATTACTAAGACTTTTATTAAGCGTGTTTACAGGTACCCAAGACTTGCTTCCTTGAAGCTATTCGAAAGGAGTTCGAATTATATTTTCAATTTATTATTTTGTATATATCGATGTTAGGCAAACCTTAGGTCGATATTATTATGTTATTTTTATTGTGTATATTGCATGTTATTATATTTGTATATTATTTTATTTTTCCTCAATTTGAAAAAATGAACTCAGTCGGGAACCACATTTGTGGATTCCGAAGGATGCCTAATCCCTTCCCTTCGGAATAATTTGAACCCCTTACCTAGAATCAATTCGGTTTCGTAGATCATCTTTTAAATTAATTTATTAATCGGTTTCCTAGTTTTTCAAAAAAAAAATTAGGTGGCGACTCCCTTTCCCTTTAGCCCCCTTTTACCCGTTTTAAAATGTTTAAAATCCTTTGAATTAAAAAATTCTTTTTTTTTAACGGATCGTCGCGACGTTGCTCCTATTCAAAGGATGTCAACAGAATGGCGACTCTGCTGGGGACTATAGAGGTTCTAACCATTATGGGTTTATTTTTTCAAATTTGAGGATATTATTCTTTTATTGTTTTATTCATTATATCTTGTATATTTTGTTGATTATTTGCATATTGAACTCAGTATTCATTCATTATTTATTGTATATTGTCATTGCATTTATGACTTTTTCAACATGTATGTATAGTATATTAAAGAACGATTTTGCGGAATCGCAGACCGGACTTTTTATACTCAACCCTTTTTCGGAATGATCGACAATTTATTGGTTCGTCATGCGTCCAATGGTTGTCATGATTTCCAGCCTAAGTTGTCCACTTGGGTTCCCAGTCACTCAAAGCCACTCTTGATCAGCTAGTTTTAGAACATTCATAATCTGAGTCCATTCTATTCGAGTTACAGTCTGTTGGAACTACGTTTGACCTGATTCCTATTTCAACGGGATACGTAGGCGCCATAAGAGCTCGGTCATCTTCCTCGCAAGTTTCCAAATTTTTAAAACGGAAACTGGGGCAAAATTTTTGAGGAGGTCTCCAAAAATTTTACAAAGGAGATAGTTGTTACAAGATTAAATACCGAAGGTTGTTGAAGCTGACAGGGGCAAATTTTTTAGGAATGCCCTAAAAAATTTCGTCAAGGTTGTACACAGACTTTTGAATTTATGAGCCTTTACTTCGAGTTGGTTTGTATATTTTGCAATAATTTCTGTACATAATGTCATATTCATTGTATATCTTTGATTCTTGTTTATCTTACATTCCATTAAAAATATTGTTTTTAATTAACTTTTTTTTTTAGTTGGGATGTCCGCCCTTCAATGTGACTTATTCATTTTTTATTTATGTTATTTTTTTAAATTAATAAATAATATTTTTTGTTAAGTTTTGGTAGTCCGCCCTTCAATGTGACTCATTAATTTTTTATTTTATTTTCGTTACTTTTGTTAAATTTGGGAGGTCCGCCCTTCAATGTGATTCACTGATTTCTTCGTTCTTGTTCAGTTTTCTTTGATTAATAAAAAATAAAAAAAAATTGTTAAATTTAGGTTTCCCGCCTTTCAATTTGGCTCATTGGTTTTTATTATTATTATTATTATTATTCCTTTAAAAAATTTCATTTGTTGTCCAAATTATAGGCTTTATGTCATATCTAGAAGACTACGCAAACCTGATTCTCATCAATGAGATACGTAGGCAGCCCTTATTGGGTTCGGTATTCTTTATTCAAAGATTTTTTATTCTTTTAATGTTTATATTTTTGAAATTATTTTTGACTTGGTTGGTGCCAACACAGTTCAAGTGGGCATGTAAAAAATAATTTGTACAATAAAAAAGATTGACTTCTTGTTAAACCATAGATTCTTTTGGTACCTCTCATTCATACTTTTGTTACAATTGTAAATTTATCTTATATACATTCAAGATTAGAACAAAATCAGATTCATTGTTTCATGTGCATTGTGTGGTGAGTTTTGAATTAGATTCAATTGTTTTGCATTGTTGATCTAGAACTTGGCCTAAATGTTATTGAAGCGAAATTCTGAGTAATGTTTGATTTGAAAAATGATTGTAGGCCTCCTTTGACCCGTTTGAGCCTTTCAAAGCCTATCAAATGACGTCAATCCTTAGTATGTCCCACTTTGAGCCTTAAGCCTTTTCTTTGGACAACCACATTTTAGCCTATAGCTTTTTTAAGTGCTCATATGCACTAACACTCTTTTGACCAGACTTTCTTGAGCGTATTGAAGTCGTGCAAGTTACTAAAAAGATTCAAAGTTCAAATTTGTCAAAGACAAAAGTTGTCAAAGTCCTTGAAAGTCAAGAAGACAAAAATGACTTCAAAAGAAAAAAAAAAGGGTTCAAAATTCTCCACGAGTTTAAGAAAGCAAAATTTCAAGAAAAGAAGAAAAACATTCCAAACAAAAAGGAGAAAATTCAAAAGGGGAAAAACTCAGATAAACAAAGTTTCAAAGAAGTCAAAAGTGCAAAAGGAAAGGACAACAAAGAGAATCAAACGCTAAAAGAATAACAAATGTTGAAAGCACCAATTTAGTGCAATGCTCAAGAAAGGAATAAGTCACTTTTATCCAAATGACTATCCTATCCATCTCTAAGCCCACATTACAAGCTATTAACAAGCCCTACATGATTCCAATTCATTTGTTCTCATATTAGTTGAGATTTACATGAAGGCCAAGCATATGGTATCACAATTGCATGCGTTGAAAATTTTTCTGAGTGTGAGTGTGCTTTTTCAGATATTTCCCAAATCAAAATATTTTAAATGTGTGGAAATTGGAATTTTCTTTATAGTGAGGGCACTTGAAACATGATTTTTGGTCTAGTTCAAAGTCTTTGTTTATAGCAAGATGGACAAATCTTGTTGTTACTTAAGAACATTTGAGGTACCACTTGAATCCATAGGATTTACCTCGAAATCAATCTCAGTTGAAAGAAAAAGAACTATGAGAATTTTTTGTACAATACTTTTGTTGGTGCTAACCAAGTTAAAATATGTTTCATTGTTCATAAAACAAAAATGGGTTAAAATCCACTTTTCATTTTTTGTCCAAACAACTTTGTGGACCGTTTCATTGTTGATATTTGTCCAAACAACTTTGTGGACCGTTTCATTGTTGATATTTGTTCAAATAACTTTGTGGACCATTTCAAAGTTCAAATCATATTTTTGGGTAGTCATACCCTTCAAAATGACATCTTTTTATTTTTGAATCGTCATATCCTTCAAAATGACATCTTTTTAAATTTAGGTCGTCATACCTTTCAAAATGACATCTTTTCATTTTTGGGTCGTCATATCCTTCAAAATGACATCTTTTAAATTTGGGTCGTCATATCTTTCAAACTAACATCATTTTAAATTTTTTTTATCATCATATTTGTCCAAATAACTTTGTGAACAATTTCAAAGTTTAAATTGCGTTTTTTGATAGTCATACCCTTTAATATGACATCTTTTATTTTTCGGTAGTCATACCCTTCAAAATGACATCTTTTTATTTTTGGGTCGTCATATCCTTCAAACTGACATTATTTTAAATTTTTTATCATCATATTTGTCCAAATAACTTTGTGGACCGTTTCAAAGTTTAAATTGCATTTTTGGTAGTCATACCCTTCGAAATGACATATTTTTTTTTACTTTTTCGATAGTCATACCCTTTAAAATGATATTTATTTATTTATTTATTATTTAGGTCGTCATACCTTTCAAAATGATATCTTTTAGAAATTATTTTATTATCTCAAATAACTAATTCTTTTCAAATTGGTTTGTCATGCCGTTCAATATGACACTTTTTATTTTGTTATCCAATTTCAAATTGTCATTTTTTTTATTTAAGTTCAAATTGCCCCATCAGTTAATTACCTTGTCTATATGAGGTCATGGTTGCATATTTTATGTCGCTTTTATGTTATATTTGCTACTAACATGGTTATTGCAGATTTTGTGATACGTCATTCATGTTAAGTTCAAGTTGGGTCGTCCGCCTTTCAAAGAGACACGTTGGGTTGTCATGTCCCTTCAAATGACATGTTATGTTCAAGTTGGGTCGTCCGCCTTTCAAAGAGACACGTTGGGTTGTCATCTCCCTTCAAATGACACGTTAAGTTCAAGATTGGGTTGTCATCTCCCTTCAAATGACACGTTATGTTCAACATTGGGTCGTCATCCCCCTTCAAATGGCACGTTAGGTTCAAGGTTGGGTCGTCATCTCCCTTCAAATGACACGTTAAGTTCAAGATTGGGTTGTCACCTCGTTCAAAGTGACATATTAAATTCAAGTTGGGTCGTCCGCCTTTCAAAGAGACAAGATTGGGTTGTCACCCCGTTCAAAGTGACATGTTATGTTCAAATTGGGTCGTTCTCCTTTCAAAGAGACGCGCTGGGTTGTCACCTCATTCAAAGTGACATGTTATGTTCAAATTAGGTCGTTCTCCTTTCAAAGAGACGAGCTGGGTTGTCACCTCATTCAAAGTGACATGTTATTCACATCATCCTCCTTTCAAAAGGTACACCACCTTCATTGTGCAATTTTGCGAGTAACATCAAAGGTATGTGAATTTTCTCAGTTTACAGTCAATCTCTGTCTTTTATTTATTATTTTCAGCCCAGTCAACGGACGTGGAGTCTTGCTCAAAAGCTCTACTAACGTGTCATTTTTGTTCAAAGTTCATCAAACCAAAATTGGGTTCGTCAACTTTGTTTGACCAGAATCTCTTTCATCGATCCTAATCAAACAAAGGGGCAAGTTGTTGACATCATATTTTGGTCTGATAGTTTTAATATTAATACATTTTTAAAGTATTTTATTTTAAATAGTTCAAATTACATATTTTTGTCATTTTAATGAAATTTGGTTGATAATCATCCTTTTCCTCAAAGTATTAAGATTTTTATCGGTTGTTATGTTTATATTATTTTGTCACAGCCAGACGTTTCAATATTTGTTTATTTTTTATAAAATCATTATTTTCGTTAAATTACTTTTGATACATGTCATTGGTTACGTTTGTTATATTTTTCATATTAATTTTTTCTCGATTACATTTGTTAATATTTATTTTGATATCTTGCACAGTTCAAAAATTCATACACAGATATTTTATCAATAAGCAATTTTTTGGGCCATAATTTCAAGCCCATAACTTGGGCTCATTGTATTACAATTCCTATTTAAAGAAACTTTGTCCATTAGGTTTAGGGTGGTGAAATATTTTTAAATGAGGGTTGAGAATTTTCAGATTTTTTATAGACAAAAATTTCACTTATCAATATTTTCCGGTCACAACCACCCCGGAATCCGGCGAAGTTCCGGCAACCCAAAAGACCCTTTTTTTTTTCATTTTCCGGTAAAATCCCTCTCCTTGCAGCCCCCTCACTCCCTCTTCTCTTCTCCCTTCCCTCTCCTTGGAAGCCACCCAAACAACATCAAATCACTCTCCATTTTCCTTCTTCTCCAGCCAACCAAAACCGCCTCCACCACCCTCTCTCTCTTCTCCTTTCTCTCCTCCCCTATCTCCAACCATTTCTCACCAACGCCACCACAAAACCCCTCTATTCTCCCCTCACTACCAGGTGGAACATCCGTTCAACAAAGCAACCACCGACCCCAAACTCGCCTGAAAATAACTAGTAAACAACTACCTCCTCCACCAGATCCGAACCTCAACCAAGCAGATCCATCTCTCCTCTTCTCGGACCAGCCCCTTTCCGTTTAGCCTTTTCAATTTTTTGTTTGGATTTGTAGGTGTTTTTCACCATTAATTCCGGCGAAGCGAGCACAACTGGAGCAAAGCTCCAAGTCACCAGCGAACAACAACATCAATAATTGAACAAACTAGTGAGCTCCTTCTTTGGGCAAAGTATGATGGTAATTAAATTCTATTTTTTCTTTTTTTTTGTTGTTGTCTTTTCATATAAATTGTTATTCTATGTTTGATGTTGCAAAATCTAGTCTATTTGAATTTTTTTTTTGTTTACTATTACATATCCTATTGTGCTATAATATTAATGTGTTTGGGGGTTGTTTTCCTTTTCATTATTTTAACATTTTTTGTTGGAATGTTACGGGTTTAGTGGAATTAGTCCATGTGAGGATTCACCTTTTATTTATTTATGTTTCTTATCACTTTGGTTAACTTTTTTTTTTTATGTTTGTTTTGCTGTTGTTCTTTTTAGTTTTTATTATTATTATCATTATGAGAATTTAGTGGTTAGTTGAATATGGTTCATTTTTGTTTAGTTCCAATAATAGGTAAATGTGTTTAGTTGTTGATGAGTTTATTCATTTTTATTTTGTTAATATTGTTTCAATTTTTTTT
The DNA here is from genome assembly GCA_016801875.1 of Solanum sitiens. Taxonomy (NCBI): domain Eukaryota; kingdom Viridiplantae; phylum Streptophyta; class Magnoliopsida; order Solanales; family Solanaceae; genus Solanum; species Solanum sitiens. Next base: position 50,168 of record JABWTJ010001113.1, on the reverse strand, counting down.
TTTTATAAATAAAATAAAATAAAATCTTATGTATAATGTTTTGATATTTTAAGCTTATATTTTGATTGTTAAATGTTGTCGGTGACTAGTGTGAAGTTTCTAATATGATTTATGGATTTTGATGGTAGTTTAGCTTTTTTTTTTAATTGTTTTAATGATAATAAATTCTAAATGTTACTTTTTTTTAATTGTTGTCGATTTGTGAGTTATAGTTATAATTTAATTATGGTTTTATTCTTACCTTATTTCGTTATTTTATTTTTATTTTTCTGTCAACTTTTTGATGTTATTTTTTTCCATACAATTTGTTCTATTGTTATTTGAGTTCTTCACTCATTTTAGTGTTAATTGTGATTGTCGGTTGATTTTGTTTAATTTTTTGCATCCGGTTAATTTTTGTTTTTCCTCTTTCTTTTTCATTATTTGTTTTATGCTTATTTTAATATTTGTTCTTATATAAGTGAGCCAATTCGGAAACAAGTAAAAATGGCCAATGAGAAAATCTCTCCGTCGGTTTTGGAGGCCTTCCCATTTTAAAAGACGGAAAATTTAGTTAACTTTATATTTTTATTGTTAAAAATGGCCGATGAAGAAATTACCGTCGATTTCCAAGGCCTCCAATGTTAATAAGACGGATTTTTATTTTTTAAATTATTATTTTATATATTCAATTTTATTCATATTTATTTATTACTAAGACTTTTATTAAGCGTGTTTACAGGTATCCAAGACTTGCTTCCTTGAAGCTATTCGAAAGGAGTTCGAATTATATTTTCAATTTATTATTTTGTATATATCGATGTTAGGCAAACCTTAGGTCGATATTATTATGTTATTTTTATTGTGTATATTGCATGTTATTATATTTGTATATTATTTTATTTTTCCTCAATTTGAAAAAATGAACTCAGTCGGGAACCACATGTGTGGATTCCGAAGGATGCCTAATCCCTTCCCTTCGGAATAATTTGAACCCCTTACCTAGAATCAATTCGGTTTCGTAGACTATCTTTTAAATTAATTTATTAATCGGTTTCCTATTTTTCCAAAAAAAAAATTAGGTGGCGACTCCCTTTCCCTTTAGCCCCCTTTTACCCGTTTTAAAATGTTTAAAATCCTTTGAATTAAAAAATTCTTTTTTTTTAACGGATCGTCGCGACGTCGCGACGTTGCTCCTATTCAAAGGATGTCAACAATAACATACTAGTAACTGATTTTCTTCAATTCTTCTCGTTTTAAATTTTCATTTGTTTTTGTTTGTTGTAGGACGAAAATATTTCTGTTGATTTTTCTAGTACTACTTTATTGTACAAGTCATGTTGTTGGCGCGAAAGATGATTTGTATGTTAATATGACAATTCTTGAAAGTGCAACTGCCCAAGGCGCAGGTACGTTAATACATAAATATGTAATCTTAATTCCTTTAAAGAAAATCAATGAGATATGGATTGTGTTTTGTGTACAGTATGTCTCGATGGAAGTCCACCAGCCTATCATCTTCATAGAGGACATGGTACTGGACTTGACAGCTGGATTATCCATTTGGATGTTAGTTACTTCGACTGCTTAATTAATTCCGTTTACTTCCTTTTAATGAATTTATATATATAACAACAAATTATTAACTTGGAGAAATAATTCATTTCATATTTATAGGGAGGCAGTTGGTGTGACAGTATCACAGATTGCCTAAATCGTTCAACTATGTACTTAGGTTCTACCAAACATATGGAAAAAGAGGCTTTTTTTGACGGGATACTCCATAATACTTCCATAAGAAATCCAGGTAATCGATATAATGCATATCCTGTTTGTCTGCATATTTGAAGTTTTAACTCTAAAACATTGTTGGAATTTGGTAGAGTTTCATAATTGGAACAGAGTGAGAGTAAAGTATTGTGACGGTTCATCATTTACGGGTGATGTTGAACAAGTTGACCCTGTAAGAAATTAAATACTAGTACTACATACATATATATATATATATATGCGTCTCTCATAGTCTACTAATCAAATGTTATTTGGTGATAAATAGGAGAACAAATTATACTTTAGAGGGGCAAGAATATTTGAAGCTATTATGGAAGATTTGTGGAGCAAAGGAATGGAAAGTGCTGAAAATGTGAGAATATCCTATATTTTTAGTGCTTTACGAAAAAAAATTGGAGTATCTTCTTTGCTAAATCTCTTCTAATATAATGACAGGCAATTCTATCGGGAATATCAGCAGGAGGTTTGGCAACCATTTTAAATTGCATTAAATTTAAATGCCTTTTTCCAGAAAATGCCAGAGTTAAGTGTGTTGCGGATGCTGCCTTCTTCATCAATGGGTTAGTCCTTTTCAAGAAAATTAATCATACACAATATCTTAACTTTATTAATTAGCGTCTAATTCACTATTTATGCAGAAAGACAATAGATGATACTTCATATATCCAAGAGATGTATCATAAAATTGTTAACTTACACGTGAGTCATATTTTATCTATAATTTTTTTTGTTTTAGTAATTTTGGTTAAGAATCGTAGATATAAGTTGAATCTTTTCCTCTTCTGTTTTAAGGGATCGGCTAAAAATTTACCGTCAGCCTGCACATCTGTAATGGAGCCAAGTCTAGTAAGAGTTTAAGCTTTGAAAACAAAAACAATTTCTTTAATTATAGTATGACATTCCACTTACTAATTGATGATATATGGTGCAGTGTTTTTTCCCTCAGAATATGGTTTCCTACGTTCAAACTCCACTTTTCATAATCAACTCATTTTATGATTCTTGGCAGGTGAAAGAGACAAATGCTAATGTTTCTCTCAATTTTAAGAATTTTATTTACTACTGCACATATATAATTCTGATTATTCAACACACAGATCCAAAACATTTTGGTTCCTCCACACGTTGATCCCCAACATGTTTGGGAGGATTGCTTCAACAATACAAATACATGCAGATCTAGCCAACATATAGCTATTCAAGGTTATAGTAATTAAATAATGTATACAACGTTACACATGTATAATGACTCTTCTTTTAAATTGAATTTATATATATTTTTTAATATATAGCCTTTGGAGTTGAGTTCTTAAAGACATTTGAGGAACTTCCCCCTTGTTTTACGAGGGGTTATTTCCTCACGTCTTGCTATTCTCATGGGGGAATCCTTGCCCCAGCATACTGGTTCCGTTCTACCTCTCCTAGATTACTTAATAAGGTAATTAATTAATCTTTGTTTGCTTGTTTTATCCATATAAAGTTACATTTTTATCATACTTGTTCATAACAAATTTTAATTTCTTTGTAATGTTAATTTATGTAGACAATTGGTGAAGCCGTTGCGGATTGGTACTTTGAGAGAGCAAGGTTTCAATGTATAGATCCGTACCCTTGTGTTAAAGTTTGCAAAGACTTAATTAATCACTGAGATATTCTACCTAATGTGGGAGTAAAGAAAGCCCTTTTTTTATGTGTTAAAGTTTGCAAAGACTTAATTAATCACTGAGATGTTCTACCTAATATGGGAGTAAAGAAAGCCCTTTTTTTATGTGTTACACTTTGAGTCAATTACATCTTAGTGTATAAGTTTCTGATTGTTCAATTTAGTTTCACAAACTTTAAGTTTTTATATAAAATTCGGCAGATAACTTAATTTCATGCGGATCGAAAGATCCAAAAATATCTTGGTGAATTATTATTACTTGTGAATTTCAGAATACCCAAAATAAATTAAATAGTAATTTTGATTATACGGAAAATTACTTAGTATTTTTTTTTATTTTAAAAATACTAATTTTTTTGATAAAATGGGAATTTTCTTGCAAATATTTTTGTTAGTAAAGCAGCATAAAACAACAGCAAATAGTAAATTTCAACAAATACATGGCATTGGAAAATCATACAACTTCGAATGTTATAATAGCAAAGGTGTCTGGCGTAAGTTCAACAGATAGTAGCAAACAATAAATAATTTTCGCAAGGATCAAGCAAATAGCGAGCAGCAGACAGTATAAGCGAATGACATTGTCAAAACTTATGTTGAAGATCAGGAAGAAGCAAGTAAAAATATGGACAAATGCAGCTAATGAACAAAGCTTGGAGAATTATTAATAATGTTACCTCAAAGCAGAAGGTGGAGAACCAGCAGCAAAGGTGGAGAACCAGCAGCAACACCAAGATAAAAGCATGGAGATGAGTATTGAAAATGCAATCTACGAGGTAGAAAGTACATAACAATCAAGACATCAATGTCGTCAACAAGAGAATAATGATAAATGTAATCAGACAATAGTTCCAATTATTGTAGCACAAGAGAATGTAACAGTTTCAGTTTTACACTACATTGTTTCACATTCTTTAGTTGAAAGAATTCCTCAACCACAACCACAATAATCTCAAAAAAATAGTTATTCTAGCAGGACGGAGGAAGTTGAATCACATTCTATAAGTGAGGCACCACATAGGATGCAAAAAGATCAGTTACAACACCTATCTAGCAGTACAGATGCAGTTGATTCAAATTTTGAAGATGATGATGCACTAGGTCAACAAGTGCAACAACAGAACAACTCTCCCAATTCTGAATGATAAGAATGGATGAGAATGATAAGAATGGAGAAGAGGTCTTTATCAAAAGCAACAAATCTGGCAAAAAAGTGAAAAGTAGTAGCATTTCTATTGGGACAAGTTCAAAAAGAGGCTTGCAAAAGAATAAAGACTAATGATGAAATTCTTCTTTTGTAATATAAGATCGGTAAAGACACAAAAAGCTTTTCAAAGCTTAATAAAGCACATAAATTTAATTTTATTGCTTTAATGGAACCATTTCAAAATGCTAATGTAATCAACAAATATAGGCGGAGATTAGGCATGCCTTTTGCAAAATCCAATTTTAATGGCAAAATCGGTATTTTTGTCAAATAAAGTTTTCAAGTTGTTATTGTTTTGGATGCAGAACAATCAAGGTTCAAGATACTATTTTGAATAAAGATTTTTTAGTAACACTTACTTGTCTATGCAAAATGTGATGGTGTGCAAAGAAGGGCTTTGTGGGAAGACATGTATCAGTTGCATAATTCCATGGGTCGTCCATGGATTATTGGTGGGGATTTCAATGTGATGTTAAATGCCGATGAGAAGTTAGGAGGTCTTGCTGTAAAACCTGCAGATGTAGATGATTTTGTTAGTTGTATTGGAGATTGTGACCTCACAAAAGTGCCTTTTAAAGGTAGTCCTTTCACATGGTGGAATGGTAGAGTTGCACAAGACTGTATTTTTGAAAGGCTGGATAGAGTGTTAATTAACCATGAATTTCAAAATTGGTTTAATCATACCGAGATTGAACATCTTTCTAGGACTGGATCAGACCATGCCCTAATGATATTGATAATCCATTTTTTAGCTTCAAAGAGAAGTTAAAGAAGCTGAAAACTGCACTTACTTCATGGAGTAAAGAGGTGTATGGTGATATTTTTAAGCAATTAATAATTAGAGAGGACATTGTCAAAATCAAAGAGAAGTTATTCGAGGAGGATCCTAGTGGTTTAAATAGAGCAGTGATGCAAAAAGCACAAGCGGAGTTCAAAAAGTATTTATTTTTTGAAGAAGAATATTGGAAGCAAAAAGCAGGTTTTACTTGGTTTGAAAAGGGAGAAAGAAATACGAGATTTTTTCATAGTCTAGTGAAAGGAACAAGGAAGAGATTACATTTGGCCACAATTTTTTCTCCGCTCAGGCACATTCCACATGCTATTTCTGAAGAAGATAATGCTTTAATTAGCATTATGCCATCCATGGATGAGGTGAAAAAAGCTGTTTTTAATCTTAACGGTGACAGTGCTAGTGGTCCTGATGGCTTTACATGTCTTTTCTATCACAAGTGTTGGGATATTGTTGGATCAGATTTATATAGGATGGTGGATGTTGGACAAAATGATAATCACACCCAGGATAATATCCAAACTAAATAGCAATAGAAAGAGAATAACAACGACATCAAATATTAAAATGGGTAAATATGATACCCGAATAAGTAATACAATAATATTGATGAAAAACTTGGTAGTGTCAAAAGACTACTACTCAACACTCTTTTATTTCTTACAACTCACAATAATATTATTTGCACACTATTTTCTCACAAACTAAGAAGTAGTTTGTGGATTACTCTCTCTACTCTCTATTGCTTCTCTATTTTGGTGTGTCTTCAAGTGTTCAATTACTACTCTATTTATAGAGTTTTTTGAACACTTGTTTACATCATTAATGACATAATGTGATAGCCAATTTCAACAAAAAAATTGGCTGCCTAACTCTACCAAACTTTGACTACCTACTTCCACAAATGTGGCTACCAACTTTCACAGTGGTGGCTACCAATTTTCACATTTATGGCTAGTAATTTCAACAAGTATGGCTGCAAAATTAATTGCTGCCAAGATTTTATTTTCACAGTGGATAGCTTTTTTGCAGGCAATTCTCTCCCCAAGTTCATCACTCATACCAATCTAGTGTTGTTGCCTAAGAAGAATGATATACACTCATTTTCGGATCTTCGATCTATAAGTTTGAGTAACTTGGTTAACAAAGTTATGTCAAGGGTTATTCATGACAGGCTAGAGCTGGTGCTACCTAGAGTGATCTCCTCTAATTAGTCAGGTTTTGTGAATGGAAGAAACATTATTGAAAATATTTTGCTTACACAGAAAATTACTTCTGACACACAAAAAGGGGAAAACCATCAAATCTTATCATTAAGCTTGACATGACAAAAGCTTATGATAGAATATCATGGTTTTATTTAATGAAAGTATTACGAAAGATGGTTTTTTTAGAGGTGACGGTGGATATCATTTGGAGAATTACTGCAAATAATTGGTATTCAGTATTGGTAAATGGACAGGCTGAGGATTTCTTTCACTCCACTAGAGGGGTCAAACAGGGGGACCCACTTTCTTCTGCTTTATTTATCTCGAGTGCAGAAGTCTTATCCAGAGTGTTGAATGCTTTATTTGAAGATGATCAATATGTTGGATATGGTTTGCCTAAATGGAGTGCTAACCATTTAGCTTATGCTAATGATACTTATTGCGTTCAAATCGCCCAAACAAGTGCATGTGATCGTACAAGCAATATAGTGGTTCTTGTCAAGAAGCCGGGTATCGTATCCACAAGGACTTCAAAGTAGACTCTATTAACTTTTCTAAATCTTAACTCAACACAAATGCAATTTCCAAATTTTATAAAGAATATTAACTACCAATTATATGTAACTAAAAGTAACTACAGTGATTCAATTTTGTAAGTTTCACAATAATGTAGGAAAGATCTAGAACTGTGACTTTTATCAGGAATCATGAAGTTGTTGATCTTGGCTAACGGTTTTATTTTGGAATTATCTCCTCGCTGAATCACAGGGTTAGATGTATGGTAATCGTCTCTCGACCTCTAATCGCCTACAACAATTACCATCGTAACTATATCGTAGAGCGGGGATAAGATGAATAAGAGTTGAGCATTAAGTTATCTTCTGATCCAAGTTAAGGAAGGTTTCTAGGTATATCTCTATCCTAGAAACGAATCAACTCTAGCTATTTAGAGTCAACCAAACTTCCTACATTCCACGTTCTATCCTCTTATTCCTCTCTCGAGTTCAATTTGGACAATAAATTCATTTATATGGTGGCCAATCATGAAATACAAATAGCAAGAATGTAAGAACGAATCATTGATAACTCATAGTAAAGCCCTTAACAATTTAAACAAGTTTCATTCATCCATCCTGTAGCCACATCCCTAGAACTAGGGTATTCAGCTACTCATAATCTTCAGAACCATGTTCAACTTTAAGTAAATCATTCCCAAGAAGTACAATACGACCCTGTTTATACTAAAGTCGAATTTCCAAATCGGGGATCCAGGCGCGCGACGCGGGGCTGCCACAAGGTGCACTGCCTCGAGATTAATTCGAAGATTAATATTCCTTCACCAGTTGCGCGACGCGGAGGCTACACGTAGTCTTCTGCTTCGAAAATTTACTTCGAAGCTTGAGAATCCTCTCGTTTTGAGCGACTCGGGGGCAATACGCAACTGCCTTTTAGGCATTTCCTCCGCTTCATTTTACTTTGCTTCCTCCTTAGATTTTCATGTCGCTTTATTGGATCCTTTTAGGGCATGTTTCTTTCACCTCACTTCCCTGCACAACTAATCATGCTGGTTAGTTTGGCATCACATAATTCACTCAATAAGACTCTTAACCTAGACTTAACGACTCCAAACTAACTCAACTATGGGCATGAATAGCATTACGAGCAAACAAATATGCCCAAGATTAATACTATCATATTTGCCGCAGCACATATGAGATCTCTCAAAAAAATCATGAAAGTCTTGGATAAATATGAAAAACAATCTGGTCAATTAATCAATAAAGGGAAGAGTGCTTGGTACATGCATCAGAATACTAGTGCTCAGCTAGTAGGATTGGCACTCATGCTAAGAAAAGGAAGAGAGACTATAATGAGCTCATTTCAAAGGTGAAGAATAAGCTTCAATCATGGAAAGGGAGGATGCTTTCTTATGGTGGTAAAGCTACTTTAATTTCTAGTGTATTACAAAGCATTCCTATTCATACTTTATCAGCTATTGCCCCTCCAAAGTATGTAATAAAAGAGCTACACAAGATTTTTGCCAGGTTCTTTTGGAGCAACAAAGAATCAGGTATTAGTAAACATTGGGTTGCTTGGCTGGATGTTTGCTTACCTAAAGAAGAAGGGGGTCTAGGTTTTAGATCTCTTTTTGATGTATCTAAGGCCATGTTTGCAAAGTTGAGGAGGAATTTCAGAACTAGCAGATCCCTTGGTCAAATTTCTTAGCAATATGCCGAGAGAAAACCTTTTCTATTTCAATACATGTGATTTCATATTTTTACATGAAATTATGAGATAGAAATTGTGTCATACATCACTTTTTATTTAATGTACTGAGTACTTCTTTTTGTTATATTTCATATAAATTAATATTCGCTTTAAGTTCATCTTATTTAGATTTTTATTAAAAAGTAAAACATTTCACTTAAAAAGATCTCAATACACATAACTTAAATACAAAACTTTTAATTAAAAATAGTAAAATATTTATGATTCTCATCGTAATGTTTTGGTGTCTGCGCCCATATGTTACTAATAATAGAGTAGCTTAATTACTTTGAACAAAGTTTAAAAATAAAGTCGACCAAGTTTAAAAAGAATAATAACAAAAAAGAAATAACTAAAAGAATATTTAATAATATGATAAAATGTACAATAGGGGCGCTGTTTTATTAACATCATTTTTATCATAAAAAAATATGGTGCAGTAGATACGTCAATTCTTTGTTTAATTTGAAATTTTTGATTTGTATTTCGAATGTGAAATATTTTTTGTTAAGGGTTATTTCTCTTGAATGAGCTCATACGTGACACAAATTTAAATTAGCCCAATTTTAATACAAATAACACGTAACGTAGGAAACAAAAAGTAAATACTTTATTTATTCCCTTTGATGAATTTAACTTTATTTTTCATCTGTGTGGTCCCATATACGGTGTGAATAAATGAAAGTAAATGGGCCCCCGTGATGTTTTAAGTGAAAAGAATGTGGCCCAATTACTTCTTAAGCCGTGACTTTAGCGGCGGCCTCCTACAACTCAAACGCCCATTTATTCAACCCCCCCCCCCCCCTAGCTTTTCCAAGAATCCCATTTTTTTATTATTTTTTTTACGTGTAAATTTTATAATCTTGAATTAAAAATATATCAATGTATAAAAAATATCTTTTATTTATTAACTCACAAGTAGAGGCGGAGCTCATTTTTAACAAGAAGATTCAAAATCTGAAGTATGTTTTTATTAAAAAAAAAATATGTAATTGTAAAGTAAAAAATGACTAAGTTTCGGAAAATCAATTAATCTTATGATTTAAGAAAAATTGACTTTCCAAATTAACAGAGTCGCCACTTGATTTTTTAGTAAAAATCAAGAAAAAACATACAATTATTTTCAAAAGATTTAAAACAGATAAAAATCAGTTGAAAAGGGTTCGAAGTTCAATGTACATTCCGAGAAGGTGTTAGGCCCTCGGAATGCCCGCTAACTCGCGGTTGACCGGCGATTTGACTAAAAATGACTATTTAAAATATTTTTTTAAAAATTTTTTAACCAAGTTTAATAAATTCAAATTTACTTATTTATTTATTATTATACTTTCTAAAATTAATTATCTTAAGGAGGGCAATAAACTAAAGGGTTATTCTAAAGGGGATAATTTAAACATTCGACAAAACTAATAAATAAAATAAACACTAAGCAAAATATATATGTATAGGTATATATTAAATATGTAAAAATTAAGGGAAATGGCTTTCGTTTGAGAATTAATTAAATTGGAACCAAAATGTTATAATTCTAGTGAACATAATAAAAAATAAATAAAGAAAGAAAGAAAGAAATAGGATAGGGGAGAAAGTTTAAATTTGGGCCCTTTGCCCAAATTTTAAATCTAATGGGCTTTTGGCCCAAAACCTGTCCTAAGCTAGCTAAAGAGCTGCAAATGGATGAGCTCTGGCCCATTTGCACTCTCAAACAACTGAGTATACAATAAATGTATATCAAAGTATATAGGTCACATTTTGATCAGTTTTCATGTATATCGGACTGTATACCAAATGTATACAACCCTCTTCATTTTTTTCAACCTGTATTTCAATTTCAGGCTCGTATTTGCTGCATTCCAACCTGCATATAAATTATTGGGTCTGTATATCATGTATACAGAATGCATACTGTATGTATACAACTGTTTATTTTATTTTATTTTTGATTTTCCAAGGATCGAAAGTCCAACTTCCAGCCACCAGAACTATTTTCAACCTGTTTATCTACTTCTCTATTGGCAATAGGGACGATTCAAAAGAGAACAAGTAGATGTGGGCCTTTACGGCCTATCCGGGATATGAAGGAATAAGATAAGAGTCCAAGGTGAACTCGAGTTGATGTCACATGCATAAAAAAAAATGATAAGGATTAGTACTTGAAAATAATATCTCAACAGATGCATCTAAATGACACTGAAGATTAATCGTTTGTAAAATGGTAAATGCGTCAAAATGAATTCACTGCTCAAGCTAAGGCCTAACAAATTAATTAAGCTAAGACAACATAACAATATAAATATAAGTGGCTGTTATATCAAAGTCAAGCAGTAGTCAAGGCCTTCAAAGTAGGAGTAACTATCTACATATTCCAATAATTCTTGCATGATGCACACCGATAAGCATCAATGACTACCAATGATTGGATAATATCAAACAAACATAAAAAAGAAGAGATAATGCTAAATCATAATGTTGACATCTTAGCTCATTCGTTCAACTTGAGGTGAAGGAATGAAGCATATGACATCAAAAATTAAACGATATTACAGATTCATTTCGATCAGAAAAATGAAGTAAAACGAATAAACAACTTGACAACTAGACTAAAAGGCAGCTAGGAACGTAAAGAAACATTAAAGGGGACAGAACAACAAAGCCAACATATTCAAATGTTAATCACGTAAATGTAAACAATATGACCAACATGAATCAAAGCAAACTTTATTGCATTCAGATTCAAGCTTACTATCCGAAAGCTCACAAGAAAATAAATGTCGAATGCGCACAACACACTACATTAAAACTGAATACGTAGGAAACGACAATACCTTTCTTGGGGCAGCGAAATGAGATCAACGAGCTAGCAACGACTTCCACACCGAAGCGACGAATCCCAGAAAACTTGGATGGGAACTCGGCATCAAACGAGCTTATACCAAATGAAAACAAAGGAATGGAACTTAGACTCAAATTAGTTCTCTCTTACGACTTAGGATTAAAAAAATGTATAAAACTTCTTATGTATGAGTGTGACTGTTCCAAAGAATTTTCGACTCTAAAATTTTCAGAAATTTCCCCCCAACATACGATAACTATCTCCCTCTATTTTTCCTTTTTTCTCCCCCACCTCTCTTCTATTTTTTCCAACCCTTTTCCCCTTTTCTTTCAACTTTTCCCCCCAAAAAAAAAGAAAATCCCCAACCTTTTCTTCTGTTATTATTAATTTTTTTTCAATATTTTTTTCCTCCCCTCTTTTCTTTCAACTTTCTTCTCAAAATAAAAAATCCCCCCTCGATTCCCCAATTCTTTTTGGCCAGCCCCCTTTTTCAAAGAAGATGAGGGAACTATTTATAGACGAATCCTAGGGCAGAAGAATGGGGGGGAAATCGGGATAGAATTTCAAAAAATTCGAATCCCAAATGGAGGATAAGGTCTCCAGGTAAGAACGAGTACTGATTCCCAACGGAAAAATGAAGGGAGTCGTCCGATATTGAACAAGGACAAACGAGGCACCAAGATGATAACACCTGGAAAATTCAACAACGATCCTTGTACGGAGATAGACACGCGCGAGTGACATGGATTGCTGGGCTGCGAGATTGTTTCTGGGTTTCGATTTTGGCCTGCTGGAGAAGAATAGAAAGGTGTAGGGATGGGGGCCGGGTATGGGTAGGTTGGTGTATGAATTGGATTGGGATTAGGTCATGTAATGAGTTGGGTTATGTGTGTTGGGAGGGAATGAGATTGGGCCTGGGAATTTGCTGGAGTATCTAATGATAATAAAAAAAAAGATTTGGGCTGCTGAAAGTTGTAAGATAAAAGGCCCAAAATTGGTTTTGTCAAAATATGTTAAAATATTTGGCTAACAATAAGATGAATTAATATAAATTTATTAATAAGCTTCTCAATCTTAACAAAAAATAAAATAATTAATTTAATCGTAAACTTAGTGTTTTAAAAATAAATAAATAAATAAATAAATATAACCGTGATTTAAACTAAACTAATTTAAAAGACTACTTACTAAATTTAAAATATTTTGAGATGATTTTTGAATAATCATAAAATATACTAATTATATGCATAATTATGTAAAATATAGATATTATCTAAAAACTTTAAGAAACGACAAAAATTATTTAAAATAACGCAAACTTTATACTTTCGTAAATTAAAAAAACTAATTATTAAATTGTTTGAGAGTTTAAGAGGCTCATGAATTAATTCCTACCGGGAGGGTCAAAATTGGGTGTCAACAAACTGTCCCTCATTTTACTTGGATTGATGCAAGAAATTTGAGGAAAATGAAATTGACCAATCCAATTTTGACCGACCACATATCCATCTTTCAGGCAAGGGATTTGGTACGGACTTTAGGAATTATGACCGAGCCCTGAAAATGGGTTTCCTACATATCTCAGGCTATATGAGAATTCAGGCCACTTGTAGTTCGATACGCTAGATTTAACACACGATTTTGAAAGTAATCAAAAGCCACCTCGATACCGAATTATGAAGGTATCGAAATGCTTGGGAATAAGATTTGAGAGGGAATGTTAGAATACAGCCGAGTTTTCAACATCGAGCCCGCCTACATATCCTTAAACCATAGGAATCAGGCTGTTTGTAGTTCGACTCAATCGATTGAAAAGGAATCTATTATGTTAGATAACCTTTGGTTCTGGACAAGTGACAAAATTAAACGAGTATGAAAAGGAGGCTTGTAACCTTTTAGCCATGAATGTGGTGCACTTCACACCCATAATTAAGAACTCACATGGACATAATTTCCAAAGCTCTCGGCGCATTGTCACTCAGATTGGAAACTTGCTTCCGGTAGATCAAAATTTCCGGATGCGAGACCGAAACTGACAAAACCTAAAGAAAAACCCACATGCCTTCTGATAGGGGTGTGGTTTGATTGTGGTGGAAGTCGTCCCTCTGCTCGCGTCCTAAGAGTTTGATACTCCTCTTTGGACTATGTCCCAGTTCGCTGCTAAGAAAAAGTTCCACGTTGTGCTGCATCCTTTTTGATGTCGTCCGCACCTGTGGTTTGTTTTTGGAGAATTCATCCTTTCGGATGCTCTCGACAAAGACTGAGATAAAACTCGTCAGCATAAAAACTCAATTAAAAAGGGAGACAATATCTTTTACCATGTCGACATTTAATTTTTCTCCTCGACATTGACATCCACTCGATCGGTTTGACGTAAAGCAAATAGAGCTTATGTCTTATGTATGTAATGCAATCTTCAATGTATTCTTTATTTGATGTTGAAATAAATACAAATAGATGCAGTGTGCTGATATTTATCTTGATGTCCTCTTTGATGTTCTTATTGATGTTTACTTTTATCAAAAATAAAATGATGCAGTTGATGTCGATGGGTGAATATTTTCTTCAGATGCCCAATTCTCTCTCTGGCAGTGCATGATTCCTTGCAGGGCATGGGTATCTTCCCGCGATGCATAAATTTTCTGCGAGGTATGAATATCTTCTCGCGATGTATGAATATTAACTTGCGATGCATGATCTTCCGCAATGCATGAATATTGACTCGCGATGCATGAATATTGACTCTCGATGCATGATCTTCTGCGGGGCATGAATATCTTCCCGCAATGCATAAATTTCGCAAGGTATGAAATCTTCTTGCGATGCATAAATTTCAGCGAGGTATGAAATCTTCTCGCGATGTATAATTTTCTGCGAGGCATGAATATCTTCTCGCGATTAACTTGTGATGCATAAATATTAACTCACGATGCATGATCTTCCGCGATGCATGATCTTCCGCGATGCATGAATATTGACTCGCGATGCATGATCTTCTGCGGGGCATGAATATCTTCCCGCAATACATAAATTCCGCAAGGTATGAAATCTTCTTGCGATTATAAATTTTAGTGAGGAATGAAACCTTCTCACAATGTATAATTTTTTGCGAGGCATGATTATCTTCTCGCAATTAACTTGTGATGCATAAATATTAACTCGCGATGCATGATTTTTCGCAATGCATGAATATTGACTCGCGATGCATGATCTTCCGCGATGCATGAATATTGACTCTCGATGCATGATCTTCCGCGATGCATGATTATTGACTCGCGATGCATGATCTTCTGCGGGGCATGAATATCTTCCCGCAATGTATAAATTCCGCAAGGTATGAAATCTTCTTGCGATTATAAATTTCAGTGAGGTATGAAATCTTCTCACGATGTCATCATTGGTACCAAACGAAGATGGTGCTTCCATTGAGCAATATAGCGATCTTCTGGGTGCTTTCTGGATAATCATATCGTCTCAATTGATGATAACGGTTAAATGACTTCTAGATAGTATATTGTCTTGATCGACAATAAAATAAATGACCCCTCCGGGTAATGTATTGTCTTGATCGACAATAAAATAAATGACCCCTCCGGGTACGTATTGTCTTGATCGACAATAAAATAAATGACCCCTCCGGGTAGTGTATAATATCATATCTGACATTATGATGCAACTGACATCCTTTACGGAAATCATAAACTTTTCCTTGAGATTTCGTTTGATTCACCTTCGAATCCAGCTGGACATTCCTTGCAAACTTCACTTTGTTGGGAATTGACTGAAATAAATAAATCATATTCCCAAGTTTCCGCCATAAGCGATATAACATGATTTCTTTATTTAGAAAAACTGTTGATTTGGGGAGAGTTTTCTCTTCCTTTGACTTTCCCATATTCATCCATCGGAAGAAATCTGCTTATCAAAGCAAAGCTATAAACCTGCATCCACAGAAAAATCGTTAGTTTTAAAAGGACTGATCTGTGTCGATTCTTCAGTTGTCTGCTCCTTGTCCTGTTATCTCCGGTTGATCTTTCTGATCTCCAAACTCTTGATAGATAAGACAAAATATTTTATGCCAAAACAAATGAAACATAAAAGGAAAAATTTCGAAAAGTAATTTTTGAAAAAGGTCACTGCCAAGTGTCATGTCACATTGGGCTTAGTGAACTTATTCGAGTCTAATGAGTGGAAGGATATCTGATTATTCGCTGGGGAGTATTCAAAGTCACTCTGGACTTGTCGATAAACCCATGTTTGAAATTTTGAGGTCATCCTCAAAATTTCTGTCCCAGTTAATTGTCTTGGCTTATCTTCGACTATCGCTGAGTAAATTGCGGAATTTTTGAGACCCTCTCAAAAATTCTGTCCAGTTGCAAGTCTCGAAATATCTTTAGTCTTGACTTGTTGAGGAAACATCTTATTCTCGAGAATTTTTGAGTCCCTCTCAAAAATTCTGTCCCAGTTTCTATTATAAGAGGAACAGAAATCTTACGGGAGATATGACCAAACCCTTGTGGCGCCTACGTATCCCGTTGAGGCAGGAATAAGGTCAAACGTAGTTCCCCCTCAAAGGTTAATAAAGATAAGAAAGTTACAAAGAAATCGACCGAGGCCGACATAGGCCGCCTCCGTATCTCATTCTTGAAAATTCAGGTCGAACGTAGTTCAAATATACAAAAAATATTAAAAGGGATAAATAGGATGACCGAAGCCGACATAGGCCGCCTACGTATCTCATTCTTGAGAATTCAGGTCAGACGTAGTTCAAAGATACAAAAAATATTAAAAGGGATAAATAGGATGACCGAAGCCGACATAGGCCGCCTACGTATCTCATTCTTGAGAATTCAGGTCAGACGTAGTTCAAATATACAAAAAATATTAAAAGGGATAAATAGGATGACCGAAGCCGACATAGGCCGCCTACGTATCTCATTCTTGAGAATTCAGGTCAGACGTAGTTCAAAGATACAAAAAATATTAAAAGGGATAAATAGGATGACCGAAGCCGACATAGGCCGCCTACGTATCTCATTCTTGAGAATTCAGGTCAGACGTAGTTCAAAGGAATATTTAAAGGGCATAAGGGGTGACTGGAATGACATTTGCCAACCAAGTCGGGTATTGCGTCACCTCCACTAATCGAGACTTGTCTGTTTGGTAATCTCCTCTTTAATCTTTACACTCAACTCGGGCTTGAACTTCTAAGCTTTTTGCTTCACCGGATCGAACCCTGGATTAATCGACAGTTTATGAGATACAACATCGGTACTCAACCCTTGCATGTCGCCGACTTCCTAGACGAACACATCAATGTATTCATTGAGTAAGTGTGTTAGATCCTTCTTCTGAGTTTCATTCAAGTGAACGCTGATTTTGGCCTCTTTGACGCACTCTTGGTCTCCCAGATTTTACAGTTTCAATTTCCTCTAAATTCAGTTTATGCTGATTTTCAAACTGCAGAAATTCTTCAGCGACATATTCCGGTACCTCATTTTCCTCTTCGTAATCATTCACCTCGTCGTCACCTGCCTCACTTTGTTAGTTCAGCTCATGACATGACATGACATTGGCAGGTTTAAAACTCATATTACTGATATCGTAAATAGATAAAGTCAGATAAGTAAAATATAGCAAATAAGTAAATAAACCAAATTTTAAATAAAGAGGCTTTCATTTAAAATGGAAAATAATGCAAATTTAGGCTATGGAAAAGGGCCATGTTGCCTTTTTCAAGGATCACGAGGAAAATTTAAAATGCACGCAATTAAGAAAATGCAAAATGGTGGGTCTCGGGCCTCTTCCGGACAACCACCGATTTAAATATGCATTAAACGATGCCCTTCTACCAAGGAGTTCTGGGAATCAGGATCGGCGTGGAGGTCCAATTCTGCAGCATCTCTCCTGGTTCAGCATCACGGATACCAGCTAGCTCGACCTCTTCCTCAATAACAACATCGATCTCCTCAAAAAGGCCGCAGATTCCTTCCCCAACGTCATCAGGGACGATTGGAGTTATCACCTTTGTCACACACCAACTGTCGTCTGTCTCTATCATATTCACATTGCCGCCTCCGTGATTTGGCAAAGGGTTGGTGTTGACATTAGGTGCAGCTGGTTGTAAAGAGACCACCTCTTGGTCGATTAGATCCTGAATTTTGTGCTTGAGGTTGATACAGTCCTCAGTATCATGCCCAACGTTGTTGGAATGATAAGCACATCTCTGATCTGGCCTATAGAATTTTGAATTGATATCCACAGGTTTGGGCCCCATAGGGTGGATATATCCGGCCGCAGCTAGTCGCTCGTACAGCTTTGTTCGACTTTCCACGAGCGCGGTGAAATTCATTGCAGGTTTCTTCTCGAATTGAGGTCGAGGTGGATCATAGCTTCCTTGTGGGGGAGGCATCTGTTGATAACCTCGGTTGTTCGGACGTGGAGCTTGACCTCTGGGATATGAATTGGCTTGGTAGTTTGGCAATGGAGCTTTGCAGTTCGGGTGGGGATTTTGATATGGTGGAGCTTGGACTTGATATGCAAGATGGGGTGCTTGGTAGCTCCACTGCACATTGGCACAGTTGGGAGCAATGCCTTGGTAGTGAGGAGACAGAACTTGGTAAAGTGGAGGATGGCTTTGGTATGTGGGAGACGGATTTTGGTAAATTGGAGGAGGATTTTGGTATAGCGGAGGAGGATTTTGGTAGATTGGAGGAGGATTTTGGTATACTGGAGAAGGATCATTTTTCTGACTAGCTTGATAATAGTTTTGAGAAAATTGAGAACGACCTTGGGAGTGGGAGTACGAAGATCTTCTTGGATTTTTCTTATCCTCATATGAAACAGTAGCCACGTCTTCTCTCTTTTTTTTTTTAACAACCCGGAGGATCCAGGTGATGCGGCTACTCGGGCTATCTTCCCTGTTTTCAAACCGTCTTCAATAGTCTCACCAATCTTGACTATTTCAGCAAACTTTGCTCCAACGAGCAACATAATTCTGTCATAATACTCTGGTTCTTGCACCCGCACGAACACTTCGACAATTTCTTTTTCAGATATAGGCAGTCTTACCCTTGCAGCTTCTTTCCTCCACCTATAGGCAAACTCTTTGTAGCTCTCGGTAGACTTCTGCTTCATCTTCTCCAAAGAGTAACGATCAGAAACGATTTCTACATTGTAAGCAAATCGCTCGATGAAGTCCTTTGCCAGAGCATTCCAGTTGGGCCATTGCTTGGTTTCATGCGAGGTGAACCATTCAAGAGCTTCTCCGCATAGGCTTCGACTGAAGAGCCGCATCAATAACGCTTCATCCCTACCAACCCCAACCATTTGGTCACAGTAGGCTCTCAGATGAGCCATAGGGTTCCCCACTCCTCCAAAAGTATCAAATTTCGGGATTTTGAACCCTTCTGGAAGGTCCAGATTTGGATGAATACATAAATCTTCATAACTTAGGCCGGCGGCATCAGGGACGCATTGCAGCTCCTTCATGGCTTTCTTGATCTCCTCTTTTATATTTCTCTTTCACCCTTGACTCTCTTTCCTGTTCCTCGTAGTGGTCCAACTCAGAACCGTGCACGTCGTGCTCAGCAGGGACGCGGATTTGGAAAGCATTTATTTTGGGTAAGGGTGGAGCTATGGAAGGACTCTGAGCGTTTTGATAATTTTATGGATAAGTCTGAGGATTAGTATTTTGATTTAAGTGGTGGTGGGATGTTTGGGGATTAAAAGCTTTTTGTTTTGGATTTTGATTTTGGTTTTGCGGTGGTGGAGCGGATTGATGTTGGGTATTTTGAGGATGAGAGGGCATTTGGAGGTGGTTGTTTTGAGGAGGAGGTGGAGTTTGGTAGGATACGGAAGCATATTGAGGGTTTTGGGTAGTTAGGTTTATAACAGACGGGTTCTAAGCAGGTGTAGATGGCTGATTCTGAGTCGGATCCATATTTGAGGAAGGGAAGTAGATGGGAGGTCTCCCCTCAGCAACGTTAGCAGCAAAACCCGGCGGAGGTAGATCATGTCTTCTTTGCATTTCTATTCTCATTTCTGCAATTTGCTGCATCAACTGCAGAATCAACTTGTTTTGGTCCGCTATGGTGGGTTGAGCCACCACAACATCACTAAGACCTACTTCCTCGCTATTATTTCCCATAATCGTCTTTCTTTTGTCAGAATTTTTCCCTGGGAAGGAATCTGCGGGACCTTTTGACCTGGTGAAGTAAGGATGATATGCCAGCTTAATCAACACAGATCAGTTCAAAATACCTGATAAAGAAAAACAACTCAAAGGTAAAATGTGTTAGTCTGTGTCGATGATAATTAACAAAAAATATCACACACATTATTGTAAACACATAAGGGTCGCTTCATTTGAAGATAAATTAGCCCACGTATATAGAAAGATGACTAAATAGACAGAAATTTGTCTATATTATTTTAGGACTAATGAGTCAGAAATGTCGACTTGAGTCGGGACAAAGTAAATTGTCGTACTTCTGATTTTTTATTGAAATGTAACTCTACTTTCTTTATAAGAGTTGGGAAAGATAAAATTTTCTCAAAATGGGGACCGAACCTTGGAAGGCTGCCTACGTATCTCATAAAAGAGAATTCAGGTCCTACGTAGTTCGACCCATTCTTGAATCTTTTTTTTTTATACGAGAGAGTACTTTTTGAAAAATAAAGTTCGAATTTATTGGGAGACTAAAGACTCGTAGAGTATTTGGACGTACTTTCGATAGTGATTTGATATTTATGCTTAAGGAGTTCTAGAAAATATTTTCGAGAATGAGTAGGCTAGAATATCTCCAAATGAAGCAACATAATCATACAAACAATTATAACACATAAACAGTTACTGCGCGTTCTAAGCAGATATGTGACCCTTTTATGCCAAGGGTAGGCCTAACGATTTGAAGGATGTATATGTCATTTGAAATATCCCATTGTCCCAAAACCCAAATTTATACAAATTTATGAATAAAACTTAAATGGAGATACATAATTGGGAAAAATGGGATACAAAATAATCAGTCCCACGCAGGGGTACAATTCTGAACTATGCTTCCATAGGAGGTCCTTCCCTCTTCATTTCTTCTCCTCTCCGGGTTCCCACGTCTTAGACTAGTAACTTGTGAGCTCTTTCTTTGACTAGAATAAGCTACAATGTATTCCCAATCCCGAGGACAATGATTTCTTCAGATGATGTATACATCCTTCAAATTTAAACAAATAAATATGATCGCCCGTTCAGGCCGTAAGCCTTTTGGACTCAAGGAGGTCTATCTAATGGGCCCAACACTCCTTGGGTGTTGGGTCGTCCTAGTTCAAATGTTCCTAAATTCGGGATTTGATTTCGCTCTATCTTAGTTTAACTAGGAGTGGGTTGTATTTAGAGTGGAAAGGGTAACCCAAGCGGACGACTTGGGCTGGGACAGTTAACGATCGTTGAATATCAAGTAGCCAACTACACTCGTCAGGGTGCCCCGAGAAAAATTTTGGTTAACGAACGACTGCGAACCCGCATAATCGTCCTTTAAGTGGAAATGAAAAAAATAATCGTCGTTTGACGGAAGATGTTATGCCATGAATGCAATGCCATTTATATAATTTAAACAAATTAATCACATATAAGCAATTTAATAATAACAATTAGTCAAAATAGTCAAATCCTTTTGGTTAGAACTTAATTATTCCCCAGCAGAGTCGCCATTTCTGTTTTTATTAAAAAAAAAATATGTAATTGTAAAGTAAAAAATGACTAAGTTTCGGAAAATCAATTAATCTTATGATTTAAGAAAAATTGACTTTCCAAATTAACAGAGTCGCCACTTGATTTTTTAGTAAAAATCAAGAAAAAACTTACAATTATTTTCAAAAGATTTAAAACAGATAAAAATCAGTTGAAAAGGGTTCGAAGTTCAATGTACATTCCGAGAAGGTGTTAGGCCCTCGGAATGCCCGCTAACTCGCGGTTGACCGGCGATTTGACTAAAAATGACTATTTAAAATATTTTTTTAAAAAATTTTTAACCAAGTTTAATAAATTCAAATTTACTTATTTATTTATTATTATACTTTCTAAAATTAATTATCTTAAGGAGGGCAATAAACTAAAGGGTTATTCTAAAGGGGATAATTTAAACATTAGACAAAACTAATAAATAAAATAAACACTAAGCAAAATATATATGTATATGTATATATTAAATATGTAAAAATTAAGGGAAATGGCTTTCGTTTGAGAATTAATTAAATTGGAACCAAAATGTTACAATTCTAGTGAACATAATAAAAAATAAAGAAAGAAAGAAAGAAAGAAATAGGATAGGGGAGAAAGTTTAAATTTGGGCCCTTTGCCCAAATTTTAAATCTAATGGGCTTTTGGCCCAAAACCTGTCCTAAGCTAGCTAAAGAGCTGCAAATGGATGAGCTCTGGCCCATTTGCACTCTCAAACAATTGAGTATACAATAAATGTATATCAAAGTATATAGGTCACATTTTGATCAGTTTTCATGTATATCGGACTGTATACCAAATGTATACAACCCTCTTCATTTTTTTCAACCTGTATTTCAATTTCAGGCTCGTATTTGCTGCATTCCAACCTGCATATAAATTATTGGGTCTGTATATCATGTATACAGAATGCATACTGTATGTATACAACTGTTTATTTTATTTTATTTTTGATTTTCCAAGGATCGAAAGTCCAACTTCCAGCCACCAGAACTATTTTCAACCTGTTTATCTACTTCTCTATTGGCAATAGGGACGATTCAAAAGAGAACAAGTAGATGTGGGCCTTTACGGCCTATCCGGGATATGAAGGAATAAGATAAGAGTCCAAGGTGAACTCGAGTTGATGTCACATGCATAAAAAAAATGATAAGGATTAGTACTTGAAAATAATATCTCAACAGATGCATCTAAATGACACTGAAGATTAATCGTTTGTAAAATGGTAAATGCGTCAAAATGAATTCACTGCTCAAGCTAAGGCCTAACAAATTAATTAAGCTAAGACAACATAACAATATAAATATAAGTGGCTGTTATATCAAAGTCAAGCAGTAGTCAAGGCTTTCAAAGTAGGAGTAACTATCTACATATTCCAATAATTCTTGCATGATGCACACCGATAAGCATCAATGACTACCAATGATTGAATAATATCAAACAAACATAAAAAAGAAGAGATAATGCTAAATCATAATGTTGACATCTTAGCTCATTCGTTCAACTTGAGGTGAAGGAATGAAGCATATGACATCAAAAATTAAACGATATTACAGATTCATTTCGATCAGAAAAATAAAGTAAAACGAATAAACAACTTGACAACTAGACTAAAAGGCAGCTAGGAACGTAAAGAAACATTAAAGGGGACAGAACAACAAAGCCAACATATTCAAATGTTAATCACGTAAATGTAAACAATATGACCAACATGAATCAAAGCAAACTTTATTGCATTCAGATTCAAGCTTACTATCCGTAAGCTCACAAGAAAATAAATGTCGAATGCGCACAATACACTACATTAAAACTGAATACGTAGGGAAACGACAATACCTTTCTTGGGGCAGCGAAATGAGATCAACGAGCTAGCAACGACTTCCACACCGAAGCGACGAATCCCAGAAAACTTGGATGGGAACTCGGCATCAAACGAGCTTATACCAAATGAAAACAAAGGAATGGAACTTAGACTCAAATTAGTTCTCTCTTACGACTTAGGATTAAAAAAATGTATAAAACTTCTTATGTATGAGTGTGACTGTTCCAAAGAATTTTCGACTCTAAAATTTTCAGAAATTTCCCCCCAACATACGATAACTATCTCCCTCTATTTTTCCTTTTTTCTCCCCCACCTCTCTTCTATTTTTTCCAACCCTTTTCCCCTTTTCTTTCAACTTTTCCCCCCAAAAAAAAAAGAAAATCCCCAACCTTTTCTTCTGTTATTATTAATTTTTTTTCAATATTTTTTTCCTCCCCTCTTTTCTTTCAACTTTCTTCTCAAAATAAAAAATCCCCCCTCGATTCCCCAATTCTTTTTGGCCAGCCCCCTTTTTCAAAGAAGATGAGGGAACTATTTATAGACGAATCCTAGGGCAGAAGAATGGGGGGGAAATCGGGATAGAATTTCAAAAAATTCGAATCCCAAATGGAGGATAAGGTCTCCAGGTAAGAACGAGTACTGATTCCCAACGGAAAAATGAAGGGAGTCGTCCGATATTGAACAAGGACAAACGAGGCACCAAGATGATAACACCTGGAAAATTCAACAACGATCCTTGTACGGAGATAGACACGCGCGAGTGACATGGATTGCTGGGCTGCGAGATTGTTTCTGGGTTTCGATTTTGGCCTGCTGGAGAAGAATAGAAAGGTGTAGGGATGGGGGCCGGGTATGGGTAGGTTGGTGTATGAATTGGATTGGGATTAGGTCATGTAATGAGTTGGGTTATGTGTGTTGGGAGGGAATGAGATTGGGCCTGGGAATTTGCTGGAGTATCTAATGATAATAAAAAAAAAGATTTGGGCTGCTGAAAGTTGTAAGATAAAAGGCCCAAAATTGGTTTTGTCAAAATATGTTAAAATATTTGGCTAACAATAAGATGAATTAATATAAATTTATTAATAAGCTTCTCAATCTTAACAAAAAATAAAATAATTAATTTAATCATAAACTTAGTGTTTCAAAAAAAAAAATATAAATAAATATAACCGTGATTTAAACTAAACTAATTTAAAAGACTACTTACTAAATTTAAAATATTTTGAGATGATTTTTGAATAATCATAAAATATACTAATTATATGCATAATTATGTAAAATATAGATATTATCTAAAAACTTTAAGAAACGACAAAAATTATTTAAAATAACGCAAACTTTATACTTTTGTAAATTAAAAAAACTAATTATTTTAAATTGTTTGAGAGTTTAAGAGGCTCATGAATTAATTCCTACCGGGAGGGTCAAAATTGGGTGTCAACAAAGTAAACACACGAACTAACCGAAAGGGGTTCGATATGATCTACTGTATATACATAAAATAAAAATTTAACCAGGAATAAATAGTAAAAAATTTCGTCAAGGGGGTTCAAATGAACCCGCTGAATGTATGTTGGCTCTGCCCTTGCTCACAAGCTATGCAAAACAAAAAGATGTAGAACACACTAAATAAATCTAATACGACAAATTCGACAAAACATTGGTATGAGAAATAATTCTCTAATTTTCTTTATGTACGTCAAAACACCTAGTACATACTACACGAATTCAACCAATCTTACAAATATAAAATCTGATTTCGATCCTTTTGATATATGACTCAATGAAACAAAATGGGAGAGAGGAAGGAAGTGGATAAAACAAGGCGCCAAATTTAAAAAGAAAATGACATAACAAGTGAGTGGTTTTGGTTGTCCACTAGTAGTAGTACTAGTACAAATGTTTTTGCCTATAATAGCCATTGCTATTTCTCTCGTCTCTCTTACAACTCTCATTAAATTATACTTCTTTCGTATTTAATTTGATTTAACGTGAAATTTCGTAAAATTAAAAAAAAATCTTTTATATGGTTCATACTAAAGTTATGTTAATGTATCAATTTTTTTAAGTTCATGTTAGAAATATGTCATGTGAAAAACTGAAATGAAAGGTAATTTCAATTCAAAAGCTAACGTTTGAGACAATTGTGATTTGTGACCCAGTAAATAAAAAAGGCATCAAATTTAAGTTATTTTTAATATGTTAAGTTGTTAACTCTGCTTGGGAGTTGCTAAGAAATAAGAAGGAAGTGAATCCAAAGGTCGTAATCCTGAATCTAATTTTTATCAATAAAGTAAAAATTTAAATAGTTAATAAATTGAATTTCCTTGATTTAAAATACTTAGTTATAGTCTTATGAATCGTTGGATTTTCAATGTGAGTGGTTTGGTTTTCAGTATATTGGCTATAGATTCAAATACTGCAATATTATAGGAATCTTTATGTTTATTAATAAAAAAATACCATCTAAATTACTAGGGATCGCACTAATATAACCCCATCATACTCCTACTTGGACTAACACTCAAATTCTGCTACTTCTTTTTTTACATATTTCTTCTAATTTTGGTTGACGCATACAACTAAAATTTTTAAATTATTATATTTTTAAAAAATAAATGCATACATGAAGACAAACACTTTCTATTCTTAAGGATATGTTTTACAATTTACTAATTTCATAAATACTACGAAGAAAACCACACAAATATACTTCAATGCCATCATCTTGTTACGAGTCATCCTTGTGTATATTTATAATCATGTAAGGATAAATAATTTATATTTACACATGGTTAAAATGGTCCCATTGAACTAATTTTTCTACGATATTTTTCTCTTTTAACACGAATAGTCATAAAAAGTGAATATTTGTATTCCAAACTATAAAACTAACAGCCTTAGGGAGTTGGGGTATGAAAACAAAAACAATAGTGAAACTGCAACATTTCTGATGATATCAAATCTATATAATTCTTTTTTCTAATGACATAATCAGTTGGAAAAATTTCTAAATCTTTTAAATATCTTTGCTGCTGACACAACTTATATATAAAAAACACAACATTTAAGAAAATCTTCTCAATTTTTTTTTTTTTAAAAAAACCACATGGATGTTCGTCTTTTCTCGAAATATAAGCTCTTTTGCACCCAAAATAGTTTGATTTTGGTTCTTAAATTAGGCACTCAATAACAAAAATGTAAAAAAAAAAAGTGTAAGAAATTAAATAATTAATTTATAGAAAGTGAAGGAAAAATATGTTGCGAACCCTGTATATATCTTGATAGCACAACATTTTTTTGTTAATTAAGCTGATATTTTCTTGAAGACAAATTTATCTAGAGCATAAATAGAGAAAACAATTAATAGAATTTAGACATGTACGTTATGAGTAAACAAATATTTATTTCATGAATTTCCATATTTCATTTATGTTAAAGGCTAAAAAAGCTCATATATTCATATGAATTTAATGAATTGAGCTCTTTTTACGTAATAATATCGTTTCAAAAAAAATAATTTAATGAAGTTTCATTAATTAATATGAGAAGTTTTTATTGTCCGCTCATTCATGCATGTAACTTTTGAAACCATTGAGTGAAGAGGACCAAACAAATTATTCATCTCTATATATATATAAGAAATTTTTTCAAATCCTTAGTTAATTGTGTATGTTTGGAGAAAATATGAATAAAATAATAGGTGGTGATGAGATGATAAAATTGGAGTATATTTGTGTATTTTGCTTGATATTATTTATGACGACATTGGTTAATTGTACATGTAATACATATCCTTATGCTGTAGAAAGAGCTTGTTATTGTTTGTGCATTGAAGATTGGGCTAGTCAAAATGATGATATGCCTAACTCAGAAACTGAACGAATGTGTAAACAAGGACACTCTCCATGTAGCATTAAGGATTCGTATGATGAGGCAGTTGACAAAACACCCTTTCTACAACCTACTATGGAATGCCCTTCTTACCATTTTGTGACTTAATTTTGCATATTTAAAAATAAATTCACATTTGTAATTTCACATCACCATAATAATTTATATCTCACAATAAAAAATATGCGATGCATCTTCGTTATTTTCTCAACATGAAAATAAGTATACATTTATTTAATGTTCTATTCTAATTGATTTTCTAGTTTATAGCCTTAATAGGCTAGTAATAAAGGATATAGTAACTTCAAAGGGTATTATAATAGTCACGAAATATTTTATTCATTATTTTAAGATTTCAAACAAAATATTAAATTCTTGCTCAATGTGTATTAATTTTTCCAAGCGGATTAACAAGCTAGCTACATGATATACTCATAATAATGTGTAAGAGATGTGACAAAATTCATTTCATAAGAAAAAAAAAACGAAGAAAGAAATTCCGATATTAAGTGTTTATTTACATTTTAAAAAAATTATAATATCCTATAAAAAGGAAAGATTTGCCAAAGTTAACAAGTTGAATCCCTCTGCATAAAACTACAATTGAAAATATCATGTTTAGTTTCTTTATTTATTTATAAAAACGTTCTGCACATTTATCATTTTAAAAAGTACAAACTACATAAACCCTCTAGTATAGGTCTTAATTATTCAAATTTTCGATAGTTTTAAATATTACTTTCTCTATCATATTTCATACTTAGGATACATGAGTTTGAATCCGAAAAATACATGTATATGCCAAATTTTAAAATTAAAATACGTATTTTATTTGCTTAGATTAATTGATTGTAACCAATTTTTTTAATGTAACGGAAATCAAGGAATATATCTATGTTTAATTAATTTCATTTTATTATTATTTGAAATAATAAAATCGTCAATATTATTTATAAATGACAAAACATATATATCTTAGTCATGCAATTTTATTAATTTCATTTCATTATTTTTAAAATAATAAAAATTATTAATTTGATGTATCTATTATCAATATATGATGTATCCAACTAACAAAACACTTAGATACATGATATCATACAAATAGATTCATATATATCGTAGACGTATCTAATATTCATTTCATGTATCTATTTATATGATATAATATTAATTTCATGTATCTATTATTTGATCTAATTTTAATTTCATGTATCTTTTATATGTAGCTATAATTAATTTGATGTCAAGTATCAATTTCATATATTATATTCAAAAGCATGTATTTCAGATACATAATAAACACACATATAATTATGTGTATCTAAATATGAAATGTAATTCAAACAAATAAATTTAGGAAACAATCACGACTGTGGAATATTTGTCTTATCATTAATCCAAAAAAAAAAGTTTCAAAAAAATCAAAATTCTATATATTTGTGAATTAGATACATGAAAATGGTGTTAAACAAAAATACATCAACCGAAAAAAATAAATAATTACCCCTATATATAATGTTGTTTATGTAGCGTTGGATATAAAATTTTATGAAATTTTTACATCCAAATATGCCTTGGGTTGGTTGAGAAGTAGTGGTAATGGAAGATTAAGATTGAAAGATTATAACGTGTAGGTGTAGATAGAGATACAAAGGAGACGTCTGATCGGGGAGAAAAACGGTGGTGTTGAAAAGAGAGAAATTAATTTGAATTATAAAAAGTCTCAATAATTAAGGAAACATAATGTTTGGATAATTATTAATTACCATATTTAATGAGACTATCTAATTGTTTTTAAAAAAATATGGTATATTTATTGAAAATGATATTATATATAATATTTTTGAAGCAGTGGGAATATATGTATTTATGGTATGAAAGTATGTCTATATAAGTAGTTTTTCCTTTTAATTACTTTTTGTTAAGAGCTTGCATTTAAGCTCATAAGTACATAATTGTTTATTTAATTCACATATATACATTCAATCATACTTCTTGCGTCCACTTTTATTTGTGATGTTGTGTTTTTTAAAAGTAAATTTAATTAATTTTTATAGTTAAATTTGATTATATTAATTTGATACTTTTTTAAAAAAAAATAGATATTCAAAACTGTACGAAAAGCACTATAAATTACATTTTTTTGCATATCAATATGATGAAAAAATACATTATAAAATGTCGGTCAAAATTCCTATAGTTTGACTCTAAAAAAGAAGACCATGACAATTAAAGGTGAACGGAGGAGTATCATTTTGAGAGTAAACAAGTTGGCATTCACCATGTAGTTGCTTAGACCTTGCATCCTTTTTTTTTCTGTGACTATTAAATTTTATGCATAATGATGCAACATCTTAACTTGACAAATTCTTCCTTTTAATTGGATAATACATTTTTTTTAAATTTAAATGAAAACTTACTATTAAAATTTATTTTGCGTATGAAATGAATTTGTCACATCTCTTACCCATATATTATGAGTAATACCATCTAATTGTTCGCTTGAGAAAATATATATACTTTGTGTAACGATTTTGCCTAAACCTCAAGATCAAAACATGACATATCATGAGCAAGAATTAATATTTCGTTTGAAATCTTAAAATAATGAATATAATATAAATTCTGTGAGTACTATAATATTACCATTTGAAATTTTACTAGAAATATGAGTGTATGTTTTATTACTAGCTAGCATCTATTAAGGCCATAAATTGGAAAATCAATTAGTTTAGAACAATAAATAAATGTCAACTTATTTTCATGATAAAATAACAAAGATTCATTGCATATTTTTTATTGTGAGATATAAATAATTATCATGATGATGTGAAATTACAAATGTAAATTATTTTTTGTGAGATAATAATAATTAAGTCAAGAAATTATGGTAAGAAGGGCATTCCATAGGTTGTAGAAAAGGTGTTTTATCAATAGCCTCATCATATAGATCCTTAACGCCACATCGAAAGTTTGTATGTCCCTCTTTACACATTTGTTCGGCTTCTGGTGTATGCATAGCATCATAATCGCTAACCCAATCTTCAATGCACAAACAGTAACAAGCTTCTTCTACGACAGGAGGGTATGTTTTACATGTACAATTAACCAATCTCATCAACAATATTATAAACCAAAATACACAAATATGCTTTAATCTTATCATTTTATTCATATTTTCTACAAACATACACAATTAACTAAGGATTGAAAAATCTTTTTTTTATATATGAATGAGTTGAAAATAAATATCTTCTCATATTAATTAATGGAACTTTATTATTACGCAAAAGGAGTGCAATTAATCAAATTCATATGAATATATGAGCTTTTTTAGACTTTAACATAAATGCAATATGGAAATATATGACATAAATATTTTGTTCACTCATAACGCACGTACATGTCTAAATTCTATTAATTGTATGTCCTATATAACATTGTCTTCAGAAAATATCAGATTAACCAAAAATTTGTTGTGCCATCAAGATATATACAGGGTTAGCAACATCTTCTTATGAATTAATTCTTTAATTTCTATTCTCTTTTTTTTTAACACTTTTTGTAATTGTGTGCCTAATTTAATAAGAACCAAAATCGAACTAGCCTGAGTACCTTGAGAGTTAATATTTCAAAAAAAAAAAAACATCCATGTGATTTTTGAATAATATTTGAGAAGATTTTCTTAAATATTTCGTGTTTTATATATAAGTTGTTTGTAGTAGCAAAAATATTTGAAATATTTAGAAAAAATTTCCAACTGATCATGTCATAAAAAAATTTATACAAATTTGGTAATTGTTGGTACCAAAAGAAGTGTTTCAGTTCCACTACTGTTTTGTTTTCATACCCTAAGGATGTAAGTTTTATAGTTTGGAATATAAATATTTTTTTAAAATATATATAAAACTATTTGTGTTAAAAGAGAGATTATAAAACTAAAATAGTTTAATCCGTATACATTACGGACCATTTTAAACATGTGTAATATAAATTATTTATCTATACAGGAATTATAAATATACACAAGGATGGCTCGTAACAAGATGATGGCATTGGAGCATATTTGTGTGGTTTTCTTCGTATTATCTATGACATTAGTAAATTGTAAAACATATCCTCCACGAATAGAAAGTATTTGTCTCCATGAATGCATTTATTCTTTAAAATATTATAATTTTGAAAAATATGGTCGTATGAGTCAACCAAAGTTAGAAGAAATATGTAAAAAAGTACCGGAATTTGAGTGTGATCTCAAGTGGGAGTATGATGGGGGTTATATTAGTGGGTGATCCCTAGTAATTTAGATAGTATATGTATAATAACTTTATCTTTGTAATTTCATTGATAATAATATTTCCTATGGTAAAAATTAAATAAATGTAGTACAATGAAAGCTTTATTTAACATTATAATTATATTTATACTTAAATAATATTAGCCATGTATATCATGTATTTACTTAATATAGATTTACTTTTGTTTATCGAGAATTAGTGGGGGATTCAGACGTGACCCCAACCTGTATATATTATACAAGAAATTGAGTCCAAATCTTCATTAAGTTAAAAAAATATAGATGAAAAAGTTTAAAATACCCATATCAAATTAATGTAGTTTAGTATTGTCCTTCATTTACCTATTGATTCACCAATGCCTCTACCTTTTCTTTGGCCTCATTTATATTTGCCTTCGTAATATACCCAAGATCTATTATAAAAATAATAATCTGTGACACTCAAATTTATCTTGAGTATACTAGTACTAGAATTTGTTCAGAACAGTTAGGTACCAATTAATATGAACCAAAATTATATTATTGTACTATGTACAGTACCCCTTGTAAAGAGCCTTTTATATGAAAATTTTTTGACACATGGCATTTCATATAGATAAAATATTTTATCTAGATAAAAATTAAATAACTAAAAATTAATATTGATTAAAAATTAAAGATTATTATCCATATGAAAATTAAATTATTTTTCTTATCTCACTTCACCACCTCCTCCATGTACCCCCTCTCCAGCGACTACGTCATCCTTTTAAAAACAAATCATTAAAAATATTTGTAAAAAAATTATATTTCATCCTCCCCCCTCACCCGATAGAAATTGATTTTATTTTATATAAAAAATCTATCCCATCCTATTTAATTTTCCGCTCCCAATTTTTATTTTTATTTTACGTTTTTCTTATTTTGTGTTAGATATGCACCTACATATATTTTTAGAAAAATAATTCTACTAGTGTACCGAATATAACATAAACACCTAAAAAATATAAAAAGTCTTGTGGCGACAAGTAAAGAATATTTTTGATATATATATCTAAACACTTGGAAAAAAAATTGAAGGAAGAGGGTTAAGTGGGATGAGTAGAATTATATTTTTAAGAAAATAAAATAATATCTAAATTAGTAATTTGATGAGTGGGAGGAGATGAAGTAAAAAATGAAGTACTTTTATAAAAGAAATTTAAGCAAAATAAAAAACTTTAAAAAATGGTTTGGGGTAAGAAAAATATTTTACATTTTATTTTATAAAAAAATTTATTTTTTTATAATAGTTTTTTAATTTTTAGTTTTAGCTAATACTAATAATTTATTTATTATTTGTCAAGGTTGGATATTTTGTCCATATGGAGTGTGATGTGAAAATTCTTTAAAATAAAAGAGAGAGAGTGTATTACACATACCATGATGAGAGTATATGTTTCTCAAACTAAAAAGTGATAGTTTAGGTATGAAATTCAAACTTTCAATAGTTTAGATATGAAACTCAAAAAAAAAGTATAGTTTAAGTGTGTTTATGACACTTATCTCTAAAAATAATAATATGTGACACTCAAATTTATCTTGTGTATACTAGTACTAGAATTTTGTGACTAGAATTTATTCAGAATAGTTAGATACCAATTAATATGAACCAAAATTATATTATTGTACTATGTACAATACCCCTTGTAAAGAGCCTTTTCAATGCTGACAAAATTTATGCAATGTCCTTTGCCCTAAAATTTCCGACACAAAATCCGATTTCTTAAATATCAAAAAAAAAAAAAAGAAGGACAAAATTGAGGTTTGAAAAATAAATAGGCTGATAAACTGAAATTTATTTAAAATAAAATATAATTGTTACATTTTTTGTCCTAATTTATATGACATATTTTTCTTTTTAATCCACCTAAAAAAATATGTCACAATATTTCTGATATATAGTCACAAAAATGGTTCATAAGTATTTAGACCACAAATTTTAAAAATCTTCTTTTCTTACTTAAAGTTTGTTTCAATAAAATGATAAAACATGATTTAAGACGATTAAAAGTATAACCCAAAAATGAATATATAGTTACAGCTCCCTCCAAAGCTTTGTGGAGGTGAGTTATTTATATACACAAAGGTGGGAGTAGTATCTAGAAATATTTTACGTGAGAGTTTAGAAATATCGACGAACTTAATAACTTTCATTTAAATTATATAATATTTATTTGTTTGAGAATTCATTACAAATACACATACCTATAGTAAACTTCAATTCATAACAACCTCCGTAAAAGTTTATATAATAGCTACATCTATCTAACATCAAAAGAATGTAGCAACTCCAAGAGTTATATAGTTAATTATTATATTTTTATCAATAATAATTGTGATGGAGTGATAAGTACTCTTTCATTTTTAATCACAGGTCTCAAGTTTGAGTCTCTCTTGAGGACGGAATTATCTTTGTCAGAGAATATTTTGAGACTTCTCGACGCTAAAATCTGTCTTTTATCGAGGATACTAGGTGGAAAAAAATTATTATGTTTTTGCATTAATTATCTTCACTTTGTTTTCCACATATCGCATGTATTTCTTTATTATGACATGATTTGTTTAGCATCAACTCAGAATATAATGATTTAATTTATTATCATGCTTTCGTGTATTATATTACTCTTCAATCTTATTATTATTTAATATTTTATTTGTTTCGATTATCCTGTTATTTGTATGACTACAATATAATGTATTTTTTCATTAACTTCTTATTTATTGTATTTTCTTTTTATATCTGAATTAATTTACTGATTAGTATCTTATACAACCTAGATCTCTACCTCTCCATACTAAATATATAAATGCCCCACCATAAATTAATAAAAAATTTATGCTATATAAAACACAAATTTTTTCATTCCATTCTCACCAAATCAGCTTATTAGGAAAAACACATGGTAAAGACAATTTCCATTGAAATACTGAAAATAGACAGTATTGGACATTTTTCACTGATTCAATTAAAATATCTATAAAAACAACAATTGAACATTCTTCAATGGAAAACTTCAGTTTAGAAAATAACAATTACTAGTAGCGTATGCGTATACACTATATTTTTTTCAAATTTTAATTTGTAAAAATTTATCGAATATATTATTATTGTTATTGTGATGCATAGTTGAGGTGGTCCAATACATACACTATTCTATTTGAGTGACCCTTTCCCAGTGGATATGGTCACTAGATCAAAAATCTAGAACCATCCTATGCACTATTTTAATTGTAGGAAAATTATTGCTATTAGGACCACCTTTTTTTTTACTGAATATATATGGCCCTTGAAAATCTCAGGTGTTTGGCCAAAAATAGGATTAAAGAAAAGCATAGGTATGCGATAAATAACCATCTTTCTTTCTCGTTTTATCAATTAATTTATCACACATGTTCTCTAGAGTCTAGAGGACTTTATTTTCCCCTAATTAGCAAGTCTATTGGATAATTAAAGTAGAAGTTAACTTGTACCACATTTTTTTGTTAAATGTAGCTATCTTAAAGCCAAAAATAGACTTAAAGTGGGGAAAAGAGAATTCTTAATTTTCTAGTGGCATCTCGTAGATTACGTAATATTATTATAAAACTAATTAATGAAGACAAATTAGTGTCTAATCGCTTTTATGTTAATTTTATTCTAATAGATATAGTGGTGTTTATCTTCTCATCTTTCTTTTTTTTTAAAAAAAACTGCATACTTAATTTGAATCCTGTCTATGGATATTATGTTTAAGGGAAAAAGGATAAATATATTTCGGACTATCATAAATGATATGCAGATATCCTTCGTTATATTTTTGGGACATTGGTGTCCCTGTCCAAAAACTAAAATATATATACCCTTTATACTAACGGGCATGCACATGTCATAATCTTATCCATCGATCTGACATTTATTAAATATCGGATGGACGGATAAGATTGTGTCAGGTGTCCCTATTTAGTCTTTCGTTAGAGTGAAGGGCATATATGCTCTAGTTTATGGATGGCAGGGGCACCAATTTTCCTAAAGTATGACGGAGGATATCTGTATATTATTTACGATAGTTCGGAAGTATATTTGTTCTTTTTCCCTATATTTAATTCTACAAATCATCATCCTTTTTCAATTGTATAACAAGCGATCACACCTATTAGATAAATATTAAATTTTGAATTCATAATTTCAAACATTCAATGAATAATTCAATGATAAAAACTTAAATTCATTTTATGAAATTTAAAATTCTTGTGTCTACATCCCTTACCTAAAACACTTCCATATATCACGTTGTATTTGTGAATTGTGGGTAGTGAGCCTCAAAGTAACAAATCTCACTAATTTCCCATAATGTCTTTAACCATTATATCCCTCCACCATATATATATATATATATATATGAATGTGACTCTTCCACTTGAGAAAGTCCTAGCTCATTATGAGAGAGTCCCACTCCATTTAAAACCAATTGTTCTATAGACAACTCGTATGTATATATGTTCAACCAAGAAAAAAACCAACCCAACTAGCTAGATCTTATTATTACTACTAGTTCATTCGTTTCAGTTTAAAAAAAAAAAAACATTTTTAAATTTAGCTATACACGTTCCGATCTTATCTTTGATTTGTAACTTCTCTAACTACACAAATATTATGGGATGTTTGCTTCTATAAGTTTGAAAAAAGTCTTATAACTACACAAATATTATGTAATACTCAGATTAAGATTACAAATTTAAAAAATCTTCCGTGTATTCAACCTATGTCACATAGATTGGAAGCTTAAGTAGGGAATATCTTTCACATAGAAAATCAACATCAAAATGTTGTAACGTTCTCCCAAAAACTTTTGCCAACCATTGAAAATGAAAAGCACAATACTTGTTCTTGATAAACTTCTCCAACTTTTCATATTGAAAACAACTTGTACTTGCTAAACGCCATTTCTTCCTATTTAAACCATCAAGGACACACTTTTGATCATACTCAACCAAAAACACTCCTCAATACTCTATCATCTCTTGAGATTTTAAGATAAAAACGCGTTGGAAGAATAATTCAAAGTTGAGGTAAATGGGGTCTGAAAATGTGTATATGAAGCAAAGAAGAGGATCAAAGCACAAGAAGTCATGTGGAGAGAAAAGTGTTGAGCAAAACAACAGCACCTCATCATCATCATTGTGGGTGGTGGTAGCTTATTCATACATTTTGAGAAAAGCTAAAGCATTTTATGAGTGGATTTGCAGTAATGGCAATGACGACGAGGTACCTCTGGCTGATCCTTACTTCTCCGTCCCTGTCCTTCCTCCGACCACTACAAATTAAGCTTAGCTCGATTGAGTATGTAATTTAACATGTTATAACAAGTTGTCGTTCTTTATTGTTACTATGATACTAAGAATTCTTATAAATTTATTCTTCTTTAAAGTACTCTTTAAGTATTGGCTATGTTTGTTGTGTAAAGTATGTACGTTGTTTAGATTCGTCTTGTAATTTGGAGATTTATTCATAATTGAGACATAACTAATGGATTTATAGATTGATATAGACATCTAGATATCTGTTAGTTAAATAAAGGAGTGTTTGGCTATGAATAAGGTCTATATATCATACTTTCTCATAATACTTTTATTATGCATTAAAGCCATTTCAATGCAATCAGCTAAGTGAATCTGAAAATAATATATCACTACCAAAACTCATAATGATAAACTAAATAAAATGTACTTAATTCTCATTTAAATGAAACCAAAATTTCATTCTCCAAGCACTAGTCAAAATAGTTGATACTGTCCGTTCAAAAACGGCTTAAAAATTACAAAATAATTGCAGGTTCAAATAATTATTTAACCACCAGACAATAATGGCAAGACCAAATAAAAAAAGTCAATGATAATGGTAACAACATAGCTACTGAATTATTTCAAATTCAGCACCAATTGGGAGATGATCACTAGGATGATAGTAATTTGGTAGACCACCTTGAACATCCGACGCTTCAGGCTCCGGAAGTTCGAGGTAGCTGACTGGTTTGATATTCCCAGAAGGAGAAAACAGTATGTAATCTAGAGTTCCAGTAAATCCAGGAGTGTAGTTTGTGAAGTGTGGTTCCCCTCTGGTACTTGCATAAGCACTGCACAAGGGAATGGGCACATCATCTGAGATTTCGACCAAACTTCCCGCTTCTGAGGAACCTGACATAAGGTATTGATATACCTGAACAACAAGAAACAAAGCCAAGTTACTAGCTAAACACACCAATGAAATGTAAACAATAGAGTGAGGAAAACACACGCACGTTAAGAAGAAACAATAATCAAAGGGCACCACAGGCTAATTTATCTTTTCCCGGGCCAGGGTTAAGTTATGGGCAAAAAATGTGCTCCAAAAGACACAAGTGGGAAGAAAATACAAAGGCGTATGAGATAATAAAACTGAGTGTGATGATACTTGATTCTGGATAGCATAAGAAGACATAGGATTAATCAGATAGCAATATGTGACAATTGTATCCCGGCCCCCCAAAGACGCAATTGAACATGTGATTATATAAAAAGGGTGTGAATCTCCTTAATATATGTCAATAATTTCTCAACAATCTCAATTTGCTGTGCAGTGTAAGGACAATATCTAATGAGTGACTTCATCAAATAAAAAAAAAGGAACCATTTTTATGAACAATTTTATCAGAAAAAAGGCGTTTGATGAATAATTCCAAAAGAAGTCATAAAGTGTTGAAATCGTAAGAACAGATATTCAAGTGCATTATCAGTATGAGAAGTATTCAAAACACCAATTGGTTTCATCTATAGCACGAAAAAGTCTTGGAACATGGAAACAAATTATAACAACATTTCATCAAGAAAATAGACGTAGTACCTTGAATATCATCAAAGAAATTAACAAAATGCTGAAACCAAAACCCCCACTCTAGTAAGACCCCAACTATCAGAGTAAACCGAAAATGAGACTCTGCTTGACCACTAAGACAACAATAAAGAATATAGATTGGTTGTGTACCCCAAGTTGACATAATGATGGACTAATAGTCCAATGTAGACAAGTATGACAATGGGTACCATCTTCTAAAATCTAGGTAAGTTAGGATGCTCCAATCATCTTGAATTAGTATGGAGAACCAGAAGCTACAAAAATTGCAATATGGAAACACACATTGGTTGAGAGTGGGTTGGTGTCCCCTTATATGGTCTAGGTATCCTCATTTCATGAGGTATTTTGGAGTTGATTTTGGCCTGAGATCTATTTTTATTAATATGGTATAAGAGGTGATCCATCTCTCCTGTAATGTTTCTTAATGTTGGGCTCCTATGGTATGCTATCCACACTCTAATATGTCCATGCCTGGCATAAGATGGGTGTTGGAGTGTCCTGAATTGTCGATCCATAGTAGCTTCAGATATCCTCACTCATGAATTAGTTTTCGAGGTTGAGTTAAACCCAAAGTACATTTTTCTTAATTGGAATAACAAATCCTACTAGAAATATGAGGAAATCAAATAAAACAAATGCAACTTAGATAGAGTAAGTTGATGTTGTTCAATAGAGCTTGGCCCATAGCTAAGCAAAAGGACCAGATGTTTCAAAAGGTAAAACAAGAGATTAGCTGACCTGACTCCCAGGAAGTGAGTTGAAATCACCAGTAACAACCACAGAAGGCGAGCAATCAAATTTGTCTGATACTAGTAACTTGAACTGAGCTAAGCGTGAAAGCAAGTATTTAGCTTGTGCAAGTTTGACATCGGCCAATTCTGGATCCCTGTGGTATCATTCATTCGTATATGTCAACAGTGTATAGAGTTGCCAAATTGAATATCCAGACGTGCTGCAATAACAAAAGAATGGACAACAGACATACCAGTAAATGTGAGTGTTGGCCACAATGATAAAATGAGAAGGATCCTTCAGCCTAAAGGCCGCCATAATACCCACACAGTCGCGTTTAAATCTAACACAAGGATCATTTAGGTCTCCATGACTTGCTCGCTTGTTTTTCAAACGGGTATCTGAAATTGGAATGAGAAAGATCACAGTTACCTCATAGTGATAGGATTATGAAGCATAAAGCATCCATTACCACAAAATTTGTGCAGTGAGGAGCAAAGATGAATCCATAACCCATCGTGTCACAACACTTTATTCAACTCCCGAAAATGAGATGTATAAAAATCTCCCCCTTTTAAGTTTCAAATTTCAAGTCATTTAATTCTGAAAGAGCTGATTATTTTTTAATATGAAGTTACCTTCAGTGCCTATTGAAATTGCACAACTGCGTTAGATACAACATCGTTGCTTTCTATTACCATGGACATCTTCCCTCGCAAAACCCTCAAGTCAAACCTAATTATGATTTCTTTCCTCACATATTTGTTGTTGCTACCAAAACATACCTTAACATATGATCCAGCACAAGAGTTATTAACTGTATCAACTGCAAATGTCAATCCAGGTTTCTGCTACAATATGAAAAGCCTCCCTTATAACTCTGATAACATTTTAACGATACAGTAGAGCTTGCTATGGAAGTTTCTATTTAGTTGATACAGATTGACTTGCTACATTAAATTAGAGGCTGACAATAACAGGTCCACTTCCAAGCTCCAACAGTATTCAACTTTCAAGAATACCAACTTTAATTATACTTGTACAAAATCTTTGGACCTTATCACGACACGGCAATTTAAATACTATTCCCCTCTTTCATTATGATTATTACGTCTTAGATATGAAATTCACACATACATCAACTGTTTGAAAGAAATTTGCTATAACTGCAGTACTAAACCAACCCACATTCACCCCCCCAAAAAAAAAAGGAAAAAAGGATAGGAAGAGGTAATTTGAATTTCATTCGAATTCCGTTGGAGGTTGGACAGAATTTATTAGCAGTTTACTGTATAAAGACATGTTTCCCTGACTCTATATGTTACACTTTTAAACCAGACCATGCTCCAATTTTGTAAAGACAAACCCTAGGTGGACAAAAGCAAGAGTATACCACCTTTTGACGCTAACTTTTTATTTCCACCAGCAGGCAAATTCTCCTCTTTATCCTCAGATGAAGTATCGTCTTGATTTGAGGGTACAAGATCATTGTACTCTATCTTTTCTTCTATGACCAACTCTGCACTATAAATAGCATAAAATTTCAGATAAAATGAGTTATGTAGAAATATTTTATTCTGCCTGAAGAAGTTACAGAAACATATCCATCCAAACCATAAGAACTTCTGATATAGAACTGAATTCTCTCAGTTCTGAACTATGCAACGATGTAACTTTAGCATGATAGAAGTAACTTAATCTACTGAAGAGGTGGGAGTAAGAGGTTATGATGTGAAATAAAATGTAATTCTGTGCCGTATTACTCATCTCTTGGATCCCTTGAAGTTGCAAGGATACAACGCCAAAGCTTTATTTACGTGAACTTATAACTAATCATCTTATTTTTTAGCTAGAAAGTGCATGATCATATCATAGTCCTCTCAAACATAATGCATCTATAAGATGACCAGCAAGTCTCCTCAATTAATACAAATAATTTCATTGCTTAGCTTAGCCATTCTTTTAGTTATAGATATAGAGGTTAAGGAAAGAAGAGAGAATAGATGGTCACCTATCCTGCTTATAAAAGATCCCGCATCCATCACGCTTCTGCCCATTTCTTTTGACGTAGATACTTGAATAGCCAGCACTCTCTATATTTCCTTTATAGAAGCTATCATATTCATCCAATTCCTGGCACATAACACAATCTTGATTAAAATATAACCTAGAAGAAATTAGAAGTTCCTTTCTTCTTCTTTTTTTTTTAGTTTCCCTCCTGGTTTCAGGTATTAACTTTAGGGCCCAACTATTACGGATACGCGTCAGGAAGACCCACTTTCGGGGGTCAAGCGTCCCCTGCCAAAGGCAACCTCATTCCCACTCTCCTCCAGTTAATGATGCCACTCCACCACAACCTTTTGTGGTAGAAGTTGTTATGAGAAGGAAAATGGATGAATAGATATTGCTCAATCTTAAATTATCAAAAAATCCAAACCTGTAAGCAAAGGAAATCGGCCCCAAGGCTCTTGAGAACTGTCAGGATTGCCTGTGAACGAGCTTTCCACCTAACATAACACTTAACAAATGTTGACTCTGAAATTACGAGTAAAAGAAAGAAATTGAAAACTGTCTCAATGAAAGCTCATTCCACATGGCTTCAAGTCACAATGCTTTGGAAATAAATTTTACATTAGATGCTCTTCAAATACTCGAAGAGAAAAGAAGTAAAATTGACTAAAACACAACTATGTATCTTCTATTAACACTAGCTTAGAGAATTACTAAAATCCAATAATAGTCATATGCTCCTGACTCCAAGTCCTGAAGCATTTCTCGGACAGTCTTGAAGGCAAGGAATAAAATAATAATGTAATGCAACATGAAACAATCATATTGGAATTCCATAAAGGCCTAAGGCATTATCAACAAGTCAATTTGGGTCCACTCAAACATGTAATCAATCGCATTGGACTTTCCAGAGAGAAGAGAAACAATATCCGACAGGCTATGTATAA
Source organism: Solanum sitiens (assembly GCA_016801875.1). NCBI lineage: Eukaryota > Viridiplantae > Streptophyta > Magnoliopsida > Solanales > Solanaceae > Solanum > Solanum sitiens. The sequence continues at coordinate 8,096 of JABWTJ010001113.1, read as the reverse complement.
GAAATGCAAAAATGAAAACTTGGATATAGATGACGTACTTGAGACAAGGCCTTGGGGAGTGTGAAAACAGATCACCCTTTACATATGCCTACAATTGAAAAATCTCAGAACAACGAAATATCGGCAAACAGAATCGATACAACTCAATAGATTAAATGGCTTGAATCTGTTAGAAGAAAAACTAGAACTGACTAACATCTCAGAATACAAGTGTCAAGGTATGAGATAATGTCACTTGAATTGTGCACTATAGTCCTAAAAGACAAATCAAAGGACATACCAAGCATGTTGGTACACTTGACTAATGAACAGCAAATGTGTGCATCGATAATGGTTTTCCCATCCAGATATGTATGCTCTACTTAACACGGTGGTTCAACCACAGGCGAGCAAAGGAAGGCCTCGAATTCTTTTTGTTAGGATCAGATCTCTCACTCTCTTCTGCCTTTCATTTGTTTGTTTGTCCAAGATATGACATGTTCCCAAAGTTCACAAGAGTACTTTGGCTGATGAATAAATAGTTTGTTTATCTGATTTTCAAAGTCAAGATAGACAATTTACAGTGTAATAGCCATATAAGGATGCTCAATAGTTTAAGAAAGCAGCACTTAACTTCCGTTACTGAAGTATTACTTGCATGCACTTCATAAAAATAATAAAATAAATGAATTGCATCAAGAAATTTGAACATGGTCGGATTACCTGAGCCAAAACGTTATATGATACCAAACTGAACTTAAAACCTGCAACGATTGACAAAAAGTACAACATTAACTCCAGCTGTACAACAAAAGCATACAAAAACGAAAAACAAAAGTTCAAATAATCCACTTACCATCTGATTTACTTAATGAAGTAATTCCACTCTTTTCAGCAGGAACAAATTTTGGTGACAGAGGTGCAGGTGTTGTGCTCATTTTGGCGAAATGAATTGTTCTGTAGATATTGTAAACCAAGAAAACAAGAAGCAAATGAAGTCTCCAATCAAAACATAAAAGGAGATAATACATAAGAAGCCCCTAGTATTGGCTCCGTTACAACTTACACAAACTATGGGTGTTTGTATAACCCCCCTGAACTTCCTTTTTCAGTACCTATTACCACCCTCAAGTACCTGGTGATATAAAGAGTGGTGTGTTGTCAACACCTATGCCATGCACGGAGCAAGAAAAAGGTGAAAAACAGTTTATCGTTGCTTTTTTTCCCAACAATAACTGTACTTATCCTCTTTATTTCTCTTTTTTTTTTTTGGGGGGGGGGGGTAATCTAACCCGAGAAGAATAGAATTGTACCAACTTTCACCTTGTTGATGAGGGTTCAATTCCTCACCTTGTACTCCCCTCCCCCATTTCCCCTTCCCTGCCTCTAATATTTTGTTTAAAAAATTGCAAACAGAGCCAAGTCCAAGGGATTTAAAATTGTCAAATTTCATGCTCCATAACAATATGAACCTGCTTTGGTTTTTTCAAGAACAACTCACTCTACCATTTGTTTCTTTCTATAAGGATACCAGTGGGTGGGGCTAAATTTAGTCATGTAGTCAATAGACGAGTCATTCACAACCTCCGAAAGCTTACAAGTGCCAAAATGGATTGTGTCAATGTGGATTAAAAATGCATCATAATCCAACTAGCCTAACCCAAACCCATTTTTTGAATTGTTTATTATTTGCTATATTTTTTCTTAATCACCAAACAGAAAAGTTTCCCTCTTCTTTATAGAGTGTGTGAAAGTATGAGAAATATACTTCATAAACCAAACAAATTAAAATTCTATTTTGACGAAGTTCTCTATGGGTCAATTTAGGCTACAAAAACGTCACAAACAAAAGAGTTTCTCTATTCTATATATAGAGAAAAACTGTGTGAAGTTAAGGTAGAGAGCATACATAGTAAACCAAACAAAAAATTTACAACATTTTCCTTTTAGAAAATTTTCTTATGGGTCAGTTTGGGGTATGAATCTGTTATTTATATATAGAGGAAAGGTGAGTGGACGTGTAGGTGGCGAAATATACATGATAAATCAAACCGAAAGATTATATCTTTTTACAAAGTTCTCTTATGAGTCAATTTGAGCTACACTGTGATTGGATTAAAATAAGTTGCATCTAAGTTGACCTACAAATGAATATTTTATAATGACCCAACCCTTAATTATGAGGTTTAACGTTTAATTTTATGTTTGGAAGCTTGGTTCAAGTCATATTCTGTGGAACTTATTTGAAGGATTCAGGTTGGGACACGAGGGTATTTTTTTTTATTTTTTTTTTAAAAAAAATAAGAAGATAAAATTGACCCCAAGGGATGACGTGAATTTTGAAACCAAAAAACTCCAATCAACTGCACCAAAAATTCTTTTTTCCTAGTAAAGCAGCAGGTCTTCGCGATTGCGATGGCGAGGCCTGAGTCTTGGTAACGCAGGGTTAGGGTGTTGTGCCTCGCCGAGATTGCATAGGGTCCCCACGTAATTGCACTCTGATCACGAGGTACCCTGTTGTAGTTGCGAAGCTCTGTCGCCTGGCAATATAGAAGCTGGCAGATTGGGAGTTAAGTTTATTTCATCATATTGGGGTATTGAAGTCTCGGTTTTGGGCAGTTTTAGATTTCATCACCAAAACGTTAGGGGTAAGTGATTTTAACTTGGATGTGATCAATTTTTTCGACTACTCGCTGATTATGAAGCCTAATCTATGAAGATTTGAATCAGAAATTAAGGAATACTACCCGAATATCACTTGAGGAATTTCCTCGACCTATTTTTTAGCCATGGCGCCCAAGAACCAATTATATTGTGGTTTTTCTCTTTCACAGGGGGGAAGCCGCCTCTTGGCTGGGGGTATTCTTTTTCAAAAAACTGTACATCACGACAAAAATATTAGATCGAATTGGCTCAAGGTAGATATGAGCATGGTGAGTCTAAGGGATACCTACATACACACACAGGGTGGACCAGGGCTCCAGTTTATTTTTGGTATAAGGTCTATGCCATGGGTAACAAAGACAACTAAAAACTTTGAGGATAGGTATAGTCTAGAGATCGACCAAAAAAATTTTGGTAGGGCGATGCATTATTCTGGATTGGAGTGGGAAGTCGATTAGTAAGGTAGACAACATAAGGATAGGCAAAAGACCAAAATTCAGGTGGTAAGGATGCTTCATGAAGAACTGGTTTTATCGGTTTCATGAATATGACGATGTCTACGTTCAGCTATGGCAACACGTTGTCGTGCGTAGGAGGTCAAATTAAGGATTCAAATCCATGTTTATCTCAAGATAGGCCTGAAGACCGATGAACTCACCCCCTCTGACGGTACAAAGTGAAGAGATTTTTGTTTTGAAGAAATTTTCAACTAAAGGATGAAACTTTGGAATATTGACACAACCTCACTTTCATTTGTAAGTGTATACAACCAAGTACATTTGGTGTATTGGTTAATAGAGTACATGAGTCCTTCCCAACAGAAGTAAAAACAAAGAATTAAATAGATGTGAGGTTATCTTGACAAAACTTAGTAACGAAAATGAGATTTTTTTTATTGATGGAGCACAAAATGTGTCAAAAAGCTTAGAAGTAGTTTTAGATGCCTAATTAGAGTTGAATGAGTATGAGCAATAGGAATGGTTTTACAGTCACCCATGGAGATTTCTCCAGTCCTTGCATACTTTACAAGGTTGTGGGGTACAATAGCGACATGGTTAGGTGAGCAATAGGAATGGCAATGCTCACCAAGCATGCTATGGGAGTTAGCACCCGAAAAGTGAATTCAGTTGGGCCAAGTGATGTGGGGCCCGAAATGAAGAGTGTTATCAAGTGTTTGAAAATGATGCTCATATAGTGAATAACAAAGTAGGGAGGTCCCGACCTAACTACCACGGATCCAATCAAGGGTCATGGAATTTTAGTATTTGGATTACAGTTGGTATCGATCTTAACTGCCTCAAGGCAAGATTCAAGAAATCAATGACCAAGGAGCTCAGAACAAAGGTTACAATCATTGAAGCCCATATACCTATGCTCCTCCAAGAGATAGCCCATTGTCCACTAGTGACTCCACAAGCTCAAAGATGGAGGATACACTTTCAAGAGTGTTGAGTCTACCGAACGCATGTGAAAAAGGTTAAAGATGGCTTATCAAACATTGGGTAGTCAACTCCCACTCAACTTCAATTAAGCAATTTGAGTCTTAACGTAGCCAAATATCGATTTCCCTCAATCAAAGAAAAGGATTCCCTTCCGAGTGATATGGTGAAATAGAATGATAATGGGAATGGTGCCCATTGTATGGTCATTACTATACTAAGCGGAAGGGTGCTAGGCGATGAGGTGGTGGAAGTTGAAAAAATTATAGTTAATGAAACAAATGTGGTGGAAAGTAACGTGGATCTTGTTGAAACCTAATTTTGTTACTCATTTTTTCTAAATCATTTCATTGAGCTTCTAAATTACTGATAAGTCAAATATTTGATAATCACTGCTATTTTTTATTATTACTATTGTTACCGTTGTTATATATTAGATGATAATTATTACTATTTGTTAATTATTGTTGTTGTTATCATTTTCACTCTTCTTAAAATTATATTTATTATTGTTAATACAAGTTTCATACCTATTAAATTAATTATAAAAATTATAGCTTTTATATAGTTATTAATTGTCAATGGTTAAGATATATTGCACTAATTATTAAATTAGAAGCTAAAAAAATCAATTTAAAGAAGAAAAATACCATCAAACAAACTAGTCAAATCTTGCACCTAATCAAGGGGGTGCTTGGATTAGCTTATTTTTAGGTGTTTTGGTTTTTACGCACTTTTTTAGTTTTGGAGGTATTTAAAACATTCATCTCTAGGCCAAAAAAGTTTTAAAATAAATCAGAAGTAGGGTATCCTACTTATGACTTTTAGCTATTGATTTATAAGTTACTTTTATAAACTTATCCAAGCGGGCACTAAATTACTTAACCTAATAAGTTGCAGCCCAATTGCACCAAAATAAAAAGTTCATGGTTGGCCACAAATAACCCAACAATCCACATTCTAGATTTTTCCTAGCAGACAAATTCCCATAGCAACACCCTTCAGGGTGACCCAGTTTTGAACTCGGGACTTCATGTTTGAGGTCTCAAGTTCAAAACTCCTTGCCTGCGAAAGCAAGGGTTTGCCTTCTGGGTCCTGGTGTGGGTTACCTTTCCAATGTGATTTGCGAGCATTGCATAGGAGGGGTTTTACCGTGTGCGCACCCAAAGGGTAGCGGCTGCGGGTTCATAAAAAAAATCCCATAGCAACCCTCATAAAAAATTCTAAGCAAACAAAACACTTTGATCTAGAGAAAGTAAATAAGTGACGGAGGAGTTAGATTTTACCTCCCACTGGGCAGTGACTGGGGCTTCATTGAGGTCTCGAATTCTACACTCATTTTCAAATAAAGTTGAGTAAAACGGGGAGGAGAACAGAAAATATTTTGTGGGTTGATATGTAGATGTAAGAGAATGGTTTCTTTATGAGTGTCAAAACCTAGCCTTTGATGGAAAAATAAGGTTGTGTTTATAGGGAAGAATCTAGGGCTCGCGTTTCATTGGGGTTGGGCTATTTAGAGGATTTGGGCCGTTATTCAAGCTAATTTTGGACATATTTTAAGATAGAAAATGGGCTACTCTTGAATTTGCTTTTTCCCCTTTAGGCTTCTAATTTAATAATTAGTAAAATGCATGTTATGAAATCAATAATTAATAATTCTATAAAAAATTCGTACATAAGAAACTTAAAATAAAGTAACGACAATCAATTTTAAAAGAAGAGGACAATAAAGTAATAGTAGTAATGTTAATGATTAAAAATGGGGGTTTCTTTGGAGATTTGGATGGTAGGAAAAATCTAGAATGTGGATTGTTGGGTTATTTGTGGCAAGCCATGAGCTTTTTATTTTGGAATCGGGTTGCTACGTATTGGGTTAAGTGATTAATTGGGTGCAAGGTTTGGATTAGTTTGGTTGATGGTCTTTTCCTTCTTTAAATTGATTTTTTTTAGCTACTAATTTAATAATTAGTGCAAATTATCTTAACCATTGACAATTAATAACGATATAAAAGTTAAAATATTTACAATTAATTTAATAGCTATGAAACTTGATATAAATTAATAATGCTAATGTTGATAACAACAATAATAAATAGAATTTTAAGAAGAGTGAAACAGATAATAAAGGATAATAATAATTGTTAACTAATAGTAACAATAGTATCCAATATATAACAACGATAACAATATTAATAACCGAAAATAGTAGTGAAATAACAAATATTTGACTTATTAATAATTTAGAAGTTCAATGAAATGAATTAGAAGAAAGGAAGGACAAAATTGAGTGTCAACATATCGCAAGAGAAAAAAGGCTAGTGTTGAGAAGCTTATTGATGTTGATGAAGCTACTAGAGGTGTAGAGACTGCCCCCATTCAAAATGAAGGACTTGTCGAAGGCAAAAGCAAAGTAGAAGCCATATTTCCATTGCCAATACCAAAGTTTCCTCCCCTGTTCCCCTAAAGGCTCTTAAAGAAGGTGGAGAATGACAATTTGGCAAGTTCATCACAATGTTGAAACAATTGTCATGAAGGACTTAACTACAAAGAAACAGAGTGTGCTTTGAGACTGAATGTTACCCATCGTTGTAGCTCCAATGTCATTAACTTGTTACTCCAAAAGAAGGAAGACTCGAGAGCATTCACCATTCCATGCACTATTAGGGGTCGTTTGGAAGAGTGTATAAGAATAATGCTAAATAGAGTGTCTTAGTAATGCTTGCATTAATTATACATAGATTATTTTAATGCATTGTTTATTTGATGCATTAAAAGAGTATGTATTGCATTAAAAAAATTATTTACAAGGATAACTTCCACTTTTATGGTGGAAAGAATGTAAAAAAAGGTTTTGAGCGACAATTGGGTCTTTTATCATTTTAATACATGCATTAAAACCATTGCATTGCTAATACCTCGAAATCCATGGTAATAGCAATGCACATCTTAATACACAATGGAGTGTAGTTATACATAGGTTGAAAAAGAATACCAAACAAGGTACAAGGCTAATACATGCATTATTTTTTCTAATACACTCTACCAAACGACCCCTTAGACTTTGCCAATTTACCAAAGTTTTATGTGACCTTGGTGCTAACATCAACTTGATGCCTCTTGCTATAGTCAAGAAATTGGGTTTGGGTACTCCTAGACCTACAACTAGGGTTGTTGATGGCAAACCATACGGTGAAGAGGTATGATGTGCTTCTGAAGGTTGATCGATTTATTTTCCTTTTATCTTCGGAGTTACATCTCTAGTCTTTATACAAAGAATTATGTCACTTAACAAGTCAATTAACATCCAAACTTTATTTCCCGTTTAAGAAAGTGGGAATTGTTCAAAGCTTTCAGTGGATTCATGTTCAACAATTTACCAAGGTGAAGCTTTTAGCCACAGAATCAATAAGTATATCGATTAATTCCTTTCTTTTAATGGAGGGCAGAAATTCAACATCAAAGCAAAGGGTTATCCTTAAAATATATATATTTCCCAGCTAATGTCAGTATGGCAATTTATCAAACAGGTGGTGACAATAATTTATTCAATCACTTGAGCTATAATTATCATGGAACTTCATACATGTAAGAACAAGCAAAAGAGATACAACAACAACAACATACCCAGTGAAATCCCACTAAGTGAGGATAGTACGTCATGGAAGCAGAGGGAGAGGCCATTTCCGAAAGAGCGTCGAGGAAACAAGCAATAAAGCGGTGACATATATACATACCTGTGGGGTGGAGAAGCTAAAGGAAAACGAGGAAGCAAAAAGAATGAGCTTTTCAACATTGCTTCTGTAGATTTTTAGGAGCCGTTAATCGTTTCTTAAGTTTCATCAGCCTTTAGGTTTCAACGAAGCCCAAAAGAAGATTCATTCTTCATTCACAGCCCAAATCCAGTTTTGGGCTAAGAATTTTGTCTTGGGCTTTTTCGTTGGACCAATAAATATGAATAAATAGCTGTTGTACACTTTGCTTATCTAGTTTACCATGGGAGAAGTATACACTATA
>JABWTJ010001112.1:0-127976 GCA_016801875.1 Solanum sitiens | reverse complement strand
GTCGAGCACTCCGAGTCTTGTGGTGAGTCTCCCTACTTTCTAGAGGATCCCTTTTATTACATTGCTTTAGTATTTTCAGTTGTTAGAAGATCAAGAGTCTTGTCCCGACATCCCTCATAGACTTAGAGGTTTCATAGATGGAAAGTTATAGTTTTTTAGTCTTTCCATTTTCAGTTGTTGATGTTATGACTTGGTTTGCCACTTTTGCTAAGTTGAATGTTTATTTTTAAACATTCCAAGTTATTTTGAGACAATGTTTTAAGTGCATTTTGATTTCTTTATTAATGTGTAAAATCCTCTGTTGAAAGTCTAGCAAGGCCAAGGGTTTGCTTAGGACCAACAATGGTTATCGAGTTTCAGTCTCGCCTAGGGTGTAGACTCAGAGCGTGACAAACTTGGTATCAGATCACAAAGTTCAAGATTTCTAGGGTCTCTATGAAGTGATTAAGTAGAGTCCTTGTTATCGGTGTGAAATATGTCACATCTATAATGAAGAGGTTGCAACATCTAAGAGCTATCTCACTTTTTTCATACGCATTTCGTGCAGTAAAATTCATCTTTATAAAGTTTCTTTCTAACTCATGCTTGCACATGTCTTTCAGGTCATGCCTCCAGGAAGAGTTGTCTGATGTCGTCTTTCTAGGAGAAACGTTGAGGAACAAGGGGTACCTAATGCACCATAAGTGCAACCCCAAGAAGAGGTCATGAATGCTGAATTTCGGGAACCTATCCGAATACTTAAGTCAAGTTGTGACCAATCAAGTTGGGCGACAGAGAGAAGCTAGACAAGATGTGGCTAATACGTCTAGAATTCGAGACTTCTTAAGGATGAGTCCTCCATGATTCAATGGTTTAATTGTCATTGAGGATCCGAAAAACTTTGTTGATAAGATTATGTATGTTACTAATGCTAAGAGTGGAACTAGTTGCATACCAATTGAAGGGTGTCTCTAGAATCTGGTTTGATCAATGGAAGATGGGTAGAGCTGTGGGTGCACCGTTGAGAGTTGAGCTATGTTTGAGGAGTCCTTTTTGGGGTGTTTCCTTCCCTGAAACTAAGAAAACCAAAGGTATAATAATTCCATACTCTTAAGCAGGAATCTATGAGCGTGCACGAGTATAGCCTTAAGTTCACCCAACGTTTGTGTTATGCTCCGTAGATGGTTGCGGATATGAGGAGTAGGATGAGTGTGTTTGGTTCTAGGTTATCTCCTTTGTCAAGTAAGAAGGTAAGGCAGCTATGCTAAAGGTGATATGGACATAACGAGGTTGATGATTCATGTGCAGCAGAGGAAGATATGTTGAGTGATAGAGTGGAGTTCAAAAATAATAAAGTTAAGACATGGAAAAAGTACGGACACCAGAAGAGTAATGTCAATAGTTCGTCTTTCCAACATAAGCAAAAGAGACCTGCACCATCTTCCGCTAGTGCACCTACACCGAGGAACAGAGGTGAGTTCAATAATCAAAATTCATAGAATTTCAAAGGTAGACCTGCACCATCTCAAGGTAGTGTGGCACAAGGATGTAATTAGGCTCTTACATATTCTAAGTGTGGTAGAAATCACCCCGGAGCATTTGTGATGGCTCAAATAGTTGCTTCAAGTGTGGTCAAAAGGGTCACTTCATGAAGACTGTCCTAAGAATAGGTAGAGCAGTGGAAATAGGGGCACCAGAACCCAAGCATTATTACTTGCTCCGGCAGAAAAAGTTGCATCTAGAAGAGCTACTTCAGGGACTGGTGGAGGAGCAAATCGCCTCTATGCTATCACTTGTCTCCAAGAGCAAGAGAATTCGCCAGATGCTGTCACTAGTATGATCATAGTCTTTACATATGATGTTTCTTCTTTGCTAGATCTAGGCGCGAAATTTTTCTTTTGTGACTTCTTATATCACTATGAATTTTGATGTTCTTCTTGAGCAACTTCTTGAGCCCTTAAGTGTTTCTACACCTGTTGATGGGTCTATTCTAGCTGAGAGAGCCTATTGTGGTTGCATCATTTTCGTCAATCACAAGAGCACCATAGTTGACCTAGTTGAGTTAGGAATGGTAGATTTTGATGTCATTCTAGGTATGGGTTGACTTCATGCATGTTATGCCTCAGTCCATTGTAAAACTCGAGTAGTCAAGTTCTAATTTCCTAATGAGCCAGTTATAGAGTGGAAGCATAGTTCAGCAGTGTCTAATGATCATTTTATTTCGTACCTTAAGGAGAGAAAGTTAGTTTCCAAGGAATGTGTCTATCACTTAGTCCGATTTAATGAATCTAGTGTTGAGACACTACCTATTCAGTCAGTTTCAGTTGTTAGTGAGTTTCCTTAAGTCTTTCCAGATGATCTACCTGGAGTCCCTCCTGAGAGAGAAATATACTTTGGTATAGATATCATTCTCCATACTCGTCCTATCTGTATTTTTCCATATAGAACGGCTCTATATGAGTTGAAAGAGTTAAAAGAGTAGTTGAAAGATCTCCTTGGGAAAGGCTTTATTCGATAAAGTGTCTTACCTTGGGCGCTCCAGCCTTGTTTGTGAGAAAGAAAGATGATTTTCTTAGGATGTGTATAGATTATCGTCAATTGAACTAGCTTACTATGAAGAATAAGTATCCTCTTCTGAGAATTGATCATCTTTTCCATCAACTTCAGGGTGTCCCTTGTTTTTCTAAGATAGACCTCCCTAAGACAGCATTTAGAACCCGCTATGGTCATTATGAGTTCCTAGTTATGTCCTTTGGTTTTACCAATAATACTACACCATTCATGGAACTTATGAACAAAGTATTCAAGTATTATTTAAATATGCTTGTTATCATATTCATTGATAACATTCTAATCAATTCGAGAAATGAGGAAGATCATGCTAGTCATCTCAAAATAGTTCTCTAAACTCTCAAAGATAAGGAATTATCTGCCAAATTTTCTAAGTGTGAGTTTTTACTTAAGTTTGTGGTATTCTTAGGCCATATTGTTTTCGGTGATGGAATCGAGTTGACACTCAAAAGATAGAGGCAGTGCAAAACTGGCCTAGACCCACATCTCCAACTGACATTAGCACTTTCTTGGGATTGGCAGGCTATTAAAGGTTTGTCGATGGATTTTCATCTATTTCATCTCCTTTGACTAAGTTAACTAAGAAAACAATTAAGTTTCAATGGTCTGAAGCTTGTGAGAAAAGCTTTTAGGAATTGAGAAAATGGTTGACCACTGCCCCAATATTGACCTTACCAGAGGGTCCACAAGGTTTTGAAGTATATTTTGATGCGTCCAGAGTTGGATTGGGTTATGTGTTAATGTGGAATGGAAAGGTTATAGCTTATGCCTCCAGATAGATTAAGGCTCACGAGAAGAATTACCCGACCCATGGTCTAGAGTTGGCTACTGAGAGAAGGCAGTTAGAGTTACTCAAGGATTATGTCATGAGTATTCTCTATCACCCAGGTAAGGCTAATGTTCTTGTTGATGCTTTGAGCAGATTGTCTATGGGTAGTACCACCCATTTTGAGGAATACAAGAAAGAGTTAGCAAAAGATGTGCATAGACTTGCACGATTAGGAGTTCATTTAATGGATTCCAGAAGGAGTGGTAGTGATGAATGAGGATGAATCATCATTGGTGTCTGAAGTTAAAGAGAAACGAGACCAAGTTCCTATTTTTCTTGAATTGAAGGCAAGTGTTCATAAGCAAAAAAGCAATGGCTTTTGAACAAGGGGGAGATGGTGTATTGAGGTATCAAGGTAGATTGTGTGTTCCAGTGGTGGATGAAATCCAAGAGAGGATCAAGGAGGAAGCTCATAACTTTAGATATTCTGTTTCACAAAGATGTATCATGATTTGAGAGAGGTTTATTGGTGGAGTAGTATGATTAAGGGCATTGCAGAGTTTGTTGCTAAGTGTCCGAATTGTCAACAAGTTAAAGTAGAGCACCAAAGGCCCAGTAGTATGGCTCTGAATATAGAGATTTCGAAATAGAAATGGGAGATAATCAATATGGATTTTATTACTGGTTTGCCACGGTCTCGAAGGCAACAAGATTCCATTTAGGTGATTGTACATCGAATGACTAAATCAACCCACATTTTATTCGTAAAGACTATTCATTCAGCAGAATATTATGCTAAGCTTTATATTCAAGAGATAGTAAGATTTCATGGAGTTCCAGTGTCGATTATTTCAGATAGAGGTGCATAATTTACTGCACCATTTTGAAAGTCATTCCGAAAAGGTTTGGGTTAAAAGGTGAACTTGTGTATTGCTTTTCATCCTCAAACGTATGATCAAGCGGAACACACTATTCAGACTTTAAAAGATATGTTGAGGGCTTGTGTGATTGATTTCAAGGGTAATTGGATGCACCTACCTCTCATCGAGTTTGCATATAACAATAGTTACCACTATAACATCCAAATGGCTCCGTTTGAGGCTCTTTATGGGAAAAGATGCAGATCTCATATCAGATAGTTTGAGGTTGGTGAAGCTTGGTTGAGAGGACCATACTTAGTGCATCAAGCTATGGAAAAAGTAAAGGTCATTTAAGATACATTGAAAACAGTGCAGAGTCGTCAGAAATCCTATACAAATGCTAGGAGAAGAGACTTAGAGTTTGAAGTAGATGATTGGGTTTACTTAAAATTTTCACCCATGAAGGGTGATATGAGATTTGGTAATAAGGGGAAGCTTAGTCCCTGATATATTGGTCCTTATTGGATATTCAAGAGGATTGGCAATGTAGCTTATGAGTTGGTGCTACCCCAAGAGTAACAACGGTTCATCCGGTATTTTACAAATCCATGTTTAAGAAGTGTATGGACGATCTTTCACTTATAATACCTGCTGAAGATATTGGTATTATGGATAGAGTAGCATATGAGGAGATCCATGTTCAGATTCTAGATTGTCATGTTCACAAGTTGAGGACCAAGGATGTATAATCAATCAAAGTGTACCCACATCTCTTTGAGTTCGGAGAAATTCCAAATTAAGATACTAATCTTTTCTTGTCATTTGTTTTAAGTTGGCTTGTTGTATTTACATTTTACTCTTTGGGTGTTTGAACTGGATTTTAGATGTTACACTCTTAGCCTAGTAAGAATAATCACATTCGAGAATGAATGTTCCCAACAGGGAGATACTGTAACACCCCGTTATTTGAAAGAGCTAAAATTAGAAAGGACCATTTTTGGGAAGAATTAAAAATTGAAATTTAGTAAGTTATGTTAATTATGAGTTTTTCTCAACTTCAAACGACCATAACTCCTAGCACATCATGTGTTAGGTGGGATACAAAAAACCATATCAAAGTTCTTTGAATTATATTTCCTACTCCGCCAAGTTTACTTGTTTTCGAGTTTGTATGAGGGAGATAAGTCAGTTTGAAGTCGAGTTATCTGGATAAGGAAAGTCAATCAGATTTTTGAGGGGTATTTTGGTCTTTTCATACCGAATTAGCTTAATTCGGTTTTGGTAATTACTTCGGGTCTAAACTGAATTGGTTTAGTTTACTCACTCAAACTATACGCTGGGGTTTTATAGAAAAGAATTCAAGAGGAGAAAAGAAGAGAAAGGTCAAGATTCGTCGATTTTTTGAGAAATTGATTGTGGATTTTGCCAAGGATTCAATCCTACGAGATGTGAGTTTACACAGCGTTGGATTTTTTCACCCACGCACTACAAATATTTATTTCAGCGTGAATTCATCACAAAGAGGTTGAAAGTTTGATGTTCTTGATGTGTGTTCTTAATTTCTTTTGTTCTTAAATTGGGCTGAGATTGATAAGTTCTTGAGATAACTGTGTCGATTTTTAGAGTTGTGTTTGGTTATATTATTGTGTACATGTATTGGGTATCTGAATCTAAAGTGAAATTGAGAAAATAAATCAAATTTAATTGATTTAAGGTCAGAAAATGAGAGTAAAATTCATCAGGAATCACTTGGGGAGGACCTAGTGCGGCTCGGCCTATTTGCGCCAGAGAGGCTGGGGCGGCGCGCCAACAGTGCGCCTAAAATCAGTCTTTGAACTTCAGGGGCTGGCGTCGGAATGTCTACCCTGCCTGTTTTTCGTTGTTTATTCTGTTTGAGTCATTCTAAAGTGTACTAACACATCCTATCGATTCTAATACTCTAAACGAATTTTAAGCATTCAATAATCATCCGTAAACACGAATCATATCCTTGAATTCATATATTCAAATTCAAGAAAAGTTAAGAGTCAAGTCTAGAGAGTTCTCACAGTCTTTTCAAAAATCTTTTGCAAATGTTTTAAACTTGTTTTAAAGACTTGATAATTGAGTTGGGTAAGAGTAAGAGTGAAGTTCATTTTTTCAAAAGATTATATGGGAACTAAGTATTCCCAAGAGTTAAAATGTTTTCACATTTGGACAAGACAGGAAACATCGATTTCCAAATGAGTTTTCCAAATGAGTAGTTTTGAGTTCCATCTCTTTCAAAAGATAAGATTTTTGAGTAATAATCTCAAACCACAAAGAAAGAGATATGTTTTTAAACATATGAGTTGAGTATATTTTGGGAGTAGTATTGAGCCCTGATTTGGGAACGAGTTCATAATAACTCAAGTCTCCATAAATCATGTAGTCATCATGGGTAGAAAGGGTCATACTTTTTAGATGATTCCTTAATGATTTTTAGCATAGACTAGTGGATCCACTTAGTAGAGTCGTTCTAAATCTCAACAAGTAATAGGACAGTTATGGCAGTGTGGGCGAGACGTTGTATCATCACTTAGCTTATAGTGATGGTTGTTGGTTAGATAAACTCCCACAAAAGTATATTACTACATTATAAACTGCATCTTTATTGTTATATATTTATGCATTTATTTGAGTATTCATGAGTTGAGTAAAGTTGAGGTAAATATTTCCTCAAAATTCAGTTCAAGCTTATGTCATGTTTAGTTTTACCCTGGCATGCTCGTACATTTAATGTACTGATGTCATTTAGACTGCATCATTTTATGACGCAGATACAGGTAACCAGGATCAGCATTCAACGCTTCTTTTATCCAATTGAGCACTCAAAGTCTTGTGGTGAGCCTCTTTGCTTTCCAAAGGATCCCTTTTATTACATTTCTTTAGTATTTTCAATTGGTTTGGATGATTTGGGGTCTTGTCCCAATATCCCTCATAGTTTTAGAGGCTTCATAGGCGGATAGTTAAAGTTCTTTAGTCTTTCCATTTTCAATTGTTGATGTTAAGACTTGGTTTACCACTTTAGCTAACTGAATGTTTATCTTTAAACATTCTAAGTTATTTTGAGACTGTTGTTTTTAGTGCATTTTGATTTCTTTATTAATGCTTAAAGTCTTCCACTGATAGTCTAGCCAGGCCAAGGGTTCACTTGGGGCCAGCAATGGTTCTCGAGTGTCAGTCCCGCCCAGGGTGTAGACTCGTAGCGTGACATTCATGACCCTTCTAAGGGTTCGTGGGAGGGAGCTTTCTTGGGGCAAGTTCTGCAAACGTACCACGAGCCTCTCAACGGACTTTTATAGACTTTACAACCCGTCTAGGGCTTCATGAAGGGTTCCATGGTCCATTTTTTGGACTTGTGAGTTTCCCACTCGACCCATTTCTATCCCATCTCGAATTTGAGGTGTTACACAATTATTCTTTGAGTTTTGTCGACTTAACCAAAGAACTTCGTTCATCCAGGTATGTAAGGCTATCATAGTGTTGGACTAGTGTCACGACCCAAAATCGAGCCGCGAGTGGCACCCACACTTATCCTACTATGTGAGCGAACCAACCAATCTAAAACCCCAACATATTGAAAAAAATACAAAGCGGAAGACTTAAAACTCATTAACGAAAACAATTAAATAACTTCTAAAATTTATAACCCATTATCCCCAAAATCTGGAAGTCATCATCACAAGAACATCTATCCTCAAGTTACTAATCTAAAAGTATCTAAGAAGCTAACATAAATAAAAGGCTAGTCCATGCCGGAAGTTCAAGGCATCAAGACATTGAAGAGAAGATCCAGTCCAAGCTAGAAGCATTAGCTCACCCTGAAATCCGGTGTAGTGAAGACTGGCTAGAATTGCTGCTGAGTTGAAGACGACGGTACGTTTGCTGCATTCCCCAAATAACAAAGAAAGAAACCACAAGTAGGGGGTCAGTACAAAACACAAGTACTGAGTAGGTATCATCGGCCAACTCAAAATAGAAAACAGTATATATCAGTTCATATCATAAATCAACTACAATACTCAACATGTAGAAACAAGTACTATAATCATCAATAAGTACTACCAAGTTCATCCATGAGGACTCAAGCCTCAATACCACACTCATTTGGGAATTAGGTTCATTACATTGAGTATATTAACATCTCTTAAGATTCCTTATCTTTCTTCCTCTTGTGTCGGTACGTGACACTCCGATCCCCTACTACTATGTGTCGGAACGTGACACTCCGATCCCCTAATTCTACGTGTCGGTTCGTGACACCCGATCCCCTAATACTATGTGTCGGAACGTGACACTCCGATCCCCTAATTCTACGTGTCGGTTCGTGACACCCGATCCCCTAATACTATGTGTCGGAACGTGACACTCCGATCTCCTAATTCTACGTGTTGGTTCGTGACACCCGATCCCCTAATACTATGTGTCGGAACGTGACACTCCGATCCCCTAATTCTACGTGTCGGTTCGTGACACCCGATCCCCTAATACTATGTGTCGGAACGTGACACTCCGATCTCCTAATTCTACATGTCGGTTCGTGACACCCGATCCCCTAATACTATGTGTCGGAACGTGACACTCCGATCCCCTAATTCTACGTGTCGGTTCGTGACACCCGATCCTCTAATACTATGTGTCGGAACGTGACACTCCGATCCACTAACATCATTCTATCAATTCATCAAGCCTTTCTTGTATACCAAAGGCATCAATTCAATCTCAAGGGAAATTAGGTGCTTACGATGTTGGATCAAAAGCTTCATATGCTGAATTGGTAGCCACCAGTGCACAGAATCACATCAGGCATAAGCCTACAATTAAGCTATAGAAGGGTTTACCATACTACCACTACATATCACTTCCATATAAGAGTTTACTACGAAATAGTATTCAAACCCATAACATACTTCAACCAAGGGGGATTCTTGATCAAGCAAGGAATCTCTCCAAGCTTTTTGTTTCCTCTTTTGGTTGTCGTCTCTTATAAGATCGTTCCTCTCTTCTCCTTGTTGTGTCTCTATTTTTTTCTTCTTCAAAACCTCTCTCTCTTTTCTCCTACTTTAGCCTATAATAGGTATAAAAGATTGAGGAAATTAACCCACTACTTTAAACTCACGGTTATCTCCTTCACACCCCCCAAGACTTTTGAGTATTAACATTGACCACGGACTTATAATATTTAGCAGGACTGAAAGTCCAAAATTGCCCTTTAAAACTTACCCAGGAAATCCGACCCAGATCTTTGGATTACGCAAACCTGTGACGTGCCTCGTCGTTCCTGAGACGGCCGTCCTGCAGGTTCGTCACAACCTTCAGAGACTCAATTTCTTGATGATCTGAGACGGTTCCGTCGTGCCTCCGACGGTTCCGTCCTGCTACTTCCGTTCACGACGGCCAGAGGGAATTGCTCTCATAACCCACTTCTCCAATAGTTGAAGTGTTTTGAACCCGGGAACCTTCCAACGTCCGTCATGTCTGTGGACGGTGATTCCGGTCCTGCATGTCCGTCACAGACTTCCGAGGAATTGCTTCACGTACCACTTTCTCAAGAGTTGACATGTGTTTTGAAACGGAACCTCACAACGGTCCGTCATGTCTGTGATGGTCCGTCCTGCAGGTCCGTCACAGAGTTCAGAGAGTCGATTTCAGCACTCAAATATAAGAATTCCAAGTGTTTGGAACGAGACACCCTCGATGGTCCGTCGTGCCCATGACGGTCCGTCGTTGGATACGTCGTCTCAGACAGTTTTTCCAGAAATAAAATCTGCTGCTCAAAACGACTAAGCAGGTCGTTACAGGCAGTTGATAAGTTGAACTTGATTCTAATTGACTCATATATGTCATGTTGAGCTCATATTGTTGTTATGAGAATGAAATGCCTCATGAAGTAATGTTTGAGTCTCACATTTGGTAATTGAAGTTTTTGAATTGCCTTGATTGAAATGATATGTATTATGTTGTATTGCATTGATGTTGGTTGGGATGCTAGTCTTGAGTCTATTCCTTCCTTCAAAAGAGTTTTAGTGTCTTTCGGGGACGAATGTTCCTAAGGGGGGGGGGGATAATGTAACACTTCGGAAATCCAAGACGTTTCGTAAAGCCTAACATAGGTGTCATGAAGTCTACACACTGTTTTTAAGGTTAGTTTAATGAATATAGGTCATTTAGGAAGTTTAAAAACTAAAACGTCCATGACGTTTGGAAGTTGGTTCAAAGAGGCACTAGTGTGCCTCAGCCTATTTGACTAGTTTTTAAGAGTCGGAAATTAATGAAATTTGGTGAAAATATGTGTAACACGTGTTAGAGATGGTTCATGGTCTACCGTCCGCGTACGACTCCCCAAGGACCAACCAAGGGCCCTTGAGGAGGACCCCTGCAGGTTGAGGCAACACTGCCTGGGCAGTGTGCATCGACGGGACAAGCCACGGTCCGTGTGTGGACTAACGGGGCGTCGATGGCACCGTCGTCCCACACTTAGCCAATTGGAGGAAGACCTCACCTTCACAAGTCTCTGAACTTACCTACGGATATGCAGGACGGGGGGGTCAGTCCGTCAACTCACAGACGGCCCGTCGACGGGGATTAAGGGGGCCTAATTAAGTTGGTTAACCTCCCATATAAAGTCCCCAACCCCATTAAAGTAATTAGAACTCCTAAAACAATTCCTCTATCTTCTCTCTTCTTTCTCTCTCTAATTGGAAGACTCCATTGAAGGCTAAGTCAAGGAAGGGAATTGGGGGCTGGAAAGGGACGATTTCATCTCCAAATCTTCACCAAAACGTTGAGGTATGGGATCTCTTCACCTTTGAGACCACTTTCCTCAAAGGGTTCATTCAGTGTTTTCAAATCTAGAGTTTTCAAAAGGGTTTTATCCAATTGAATTTGAAGTTATGAATTGAGTTGTAGATGTTTTCTTTAGGTTATATTGAATAGATTAAAATGTATTTTAACTTGATTGTGGTAATTGTTGATGGTCTTGCCTAAATTGAAGAACATGATCCTAAGTCCCTAACCCTAGGTTGTTATCTTGACTTATATTGTAGATTGTTCATTCAATTGATTTGGTTAAGGGTTGAATTTCTACTAGATGATGTTTTTATGCTAATTATAAATGAATTAGGGTAATGTATTGTCTTTCATACTAGTTCTTGAGAAGTGATCTAGGGTATGATGAATTGACTTAATCCTAAGATTTGATCTACTATTGAATTGTAATGTAGTGATTATTCTAGCCTTGTGATTATATTGGTTATTGAATTATGGTGATTTGATGACCTAATTGAGTTGAACTAAGGGTTAAGGGTAACACCTTGATGATGAATTGTGAAGGAGACTTGGTAAGTCTTGTGATCCCTATACTTTGCTTCAATTATAGTTAATTGTGATTAAGTCATGATGATTGTGTTGGAGTATGCCTTGTTTAGGATTGATAGGGTGGTATGATGTTGAATTGAAATGTCTTGCTTATGGTTGTGATGTTGACTAAGATGTAAAGTTATAAGGATGATGGTGATTAGCAATGTGCCTTAGTATGAAAGAGTATGCAATGTGTTAACCTTACTTATGTGAATTGTGATGAAAGGATTATACTCATGCAATTCTTATTAAGCTATTATGATGATCATCATACAAGGGCTAGACCCTATGACCTAAATTAAGTTATGATTGATAAATAAAGACATTAAAGACATTTCAAGAAGGGACTTAGCTAAGCACCGAGTGAACTAGAAAGAGGAGTGTCCCTTCCCACATAGGGTAGGTAGGATCACTAATGTACTCTTGAGATTGGAGACAATAATGCATGTAGCATAAAGAGGGTCCCAATTATGTCTCCTAGTTCTTGAACTATGTTGCCCCCATAGTAATACTAGCTAGTTGATCCACATAGTTTCTATGTTCATGTTTTAGGCACTACTTTGCCAAGTATTCCGCCTTCTTTCGGTGTAGGGTTCCATGACACCGGATTCCACATCAGCTCATGTGGTCTATGTCGGTTAAGTCAAGTTTCCCTAAACTAAAATGAAGTAATGATGTATAACCTAACTAAAGTGACTTGAGGGGTTTTACTTAGCTTAGGTAGGGGTATGGGACTCTACCTATGCCTTGCACTAGTTTGCCTTGATAGGAGCTTTAGGAAGTTAATATTATGTATGTAAATGATGATAAATGTAAATGATCTTTCATGATGCTTATGAACATGCAATTGGTCTTTATTTTTAAAGTATGAACTTATGTGTACTTGAGGACTATGTTATGTGAAGTGAGTTACTATTTATGGTTCTTGTTGGTTTACTTGATTAAGTAAGGTTATGGGGCTTTACTTGGTCATTGCACTTGTTGACTTTATGAGGATTTATGATTAGTTGTCTTGCTTTGCTATTTATATGATGAACTCTTATTCATGCTTGTGATGTTATTACTTGGTGATAGAGTTATATAAGATTATGGGTTCAAGTATGTTGATATGCATATAACTTATTTGATTTGTTGAACATGTCTAAATGATTAGTATAGTTTATTGATTGTGCATAAGTCCTTAAAGAGGTAAAATGGCATGATTTAACTAAATGTCCCTTTTTAGCATGTTTTGTTGTTATATCTGCATATGGTCTCATACTTAGTAAATGTGGCGTACTAACCCCATTATCTCCCTTTTTCCAAAACATTTTAGGTTCCGATCATTGAGGTTTCGTTCGAGGCGATCTAAAAGGAGGCTTGGATATTCTCTCTCATCCAAGTGGTAGGTCCTCATTTGGCCGAGGACGATGCCAATATTCTGGTTACGGATTTGCTTAGATATTAACACACTTATGTTTACTCTATCTTTCATTTGAGAACAAGTTGTATAAGCCTATATTGGCTTTTTATATTAATGTAGGGCTATGCCCAAATTGCTACTGTCATTGTAGATGGTTATGAGATGAGACAGATTTTATGACTCTATTTCTATCTTATATATGTATGTGAAATAAAAGTAGAAGAATAAGTAATCTTCTTATACGAAGGGTATGTGTAACTCGATATTAATACTATTACGTGTATGTAGAGGTCTATGTAAACCTCAATGTGGAAATAGTAAAAGTTTTAAATTCTTCCGTATTTTTAACTTGTGAATGCAATGATGAAAACTAAGGGGCTAGTCTTAGTCCTCAAAGAGGACGACGAAGCTGGTTACGTCTAGGGGGTAAACGCGGATGTGACAATATGTGACCTATATTTGTCAAGAATGCTTAAATGGAAGAGAGGGAGCCATAGTTTGAAAATTTTAGAGGCGATAATGTGTTTGTTAAAAAGACTTTAATACTAGTGACATTTTGAGAATAAGGTGAATAGTTAGTTTGGCTATGAAGTTCTGTTAATATTAAGATTATTGACCTTAGTGAAGTACTGTAAAGAGCATTTGTGGTCAGATAAAAAAAGTATGTGAGCAATTATAATCGAGACTAAATTGGTGATTATGGGTAGCTAGAAAAAAAAAGAGATAGAGTCATATCAATGCACATGTTTGATATAGGCGCTATAGAAGAAGTATCTAGTGTTATTCGATTATGGTTCTGTATATTCTTATATGACCATCTACTTTATGTTGGATATGGTTTGGAGTGTGATTCGCTACCTATACCCACATGTGTTTTCATATCTATGGGTGAATCTCTAGTGGTGGATCAGGTATACCGATCATTTGATTGTCTTCTTGGTAGGGTGACATCCTTGGTTAGAATTGTTCATTTCGGTTATGAAAGATTTGGTGTTGTTTGGGATATTTGAAGTATACTAGTGATTCTACACGCAGAACATTACTTATGGGAACTTATATAAGAGCTACTATAGATGAAGAGTTACAATTGTCTGAAAGTGTTGTTAGAGATTCTACATTTTGGAGTGTATCATTTGTTGGATGTTTACTTAATCATTTCCTTTGTTGGGTTAGATAAGTTTGATCCTCCCTTGGTGAGTATCCGATGTCTAAAGATCATATTTTTACAACTTAAGTTCATGGAAAGATTGTGTTGTGAAAAGGAAATATTGATAAGATCTGTGATGGTTTAGGCAATATGCGTATGTTGGGGTTGGTTCACGTTCACTTTTGGTTGTAGTGGGTATTGATTCAGAATGTTATCTTTGTTATGTGAAGAAAATATTTTTTATGAGGATTGTGTTATGGTCTATTGGAATTCATTTTACATTGAGTTCATGGATTAGTCTGTGGCTTGGTTATCACTCCTAATTTGTAGATCGTCCAAAATTTTGTTTCAAAAGTTTAGTTTTTAGTAATTTCTCTGGATGGAATTGTCTTAAGGATGGACTTACTTTGAGAGATAAACACTAACTCTGGAAATTATACCTCTGGCTTTTGGTAACACAGTTATTCTTCCTTCACCTTCTTTATGTTCGAGGACAAACATGATTTTTTGTGGTGAATAATGTAATGACTTGTAAAGTCATTTTTATAGATTATCATAACAAATACCATTTTGCCCATCCCAATATTTTTTCCGTGTAACTTAAATCAGTAAGTGAAGTTGGTTTGAAAATTTTAAACTATTCTTTTAACTATAGTTAATTAATTGATGGATAAATATAGATAATGGACTTAATCGATAATTAATGGGCTAAAGTGATAATTTGTTTAACACCCTATACTATTTGACCCATATGTAAAACATAATTAATAATAATTAAGGTTCCTAGGTTGATTCATTAACTCAAAAACTGTCGTGGCACTATTAGCAGAAAAGGTTGACGGCGGATTCAGGTGAATGTTTCTCAAATTTGTTTCAATAACTTTAATTATATATAGATGTTCAAATTAAGATGTGGTGGGTAGTATCCTTATTATAATTATTATATTAGTTGGAATGGAAAGAAAATAAATAAATTAAAGGTTTGCTTAATGGACGAATTGTTCAGTGTGTTAGGATTCTGGGCTATAAATACAGGTGAGGGTACTCGCAAGGTACCACACATGTGGGTAGCCCATTGTAAGACCCAAGGGAGAAATCTTCTCAGACCCCTAAGTTTATCTGCCTTTCAGGAGACTACGAGGTCTACAGTACCCCCAACTCGACCAATAGTACCACTTCTAGTTCCTCATAATCCATTTGATCAGGATTTCAAAAGTTCAGTATGTATGTTAGCATAGTTAGTAGCTGCACAGCACAAGCCAGTTGTGCCAAATATTTCCAGACCTTCTGAAGTGACTGGAAGTTTGAGATTTCGTGAATTTCTTACCTTAAATCCTCCATAGTTAACATGGAAAGATTGCAAAGAGGGCCCTCAACACTTTGTTGATCAGCTTCATAGGATCTTCAGAGTCATGCATGCCTTAACAAACTGAATCACTTCAGTTAGAGGCATTTCAATTGCGCGATGTTTTAGTATGTGGTACGAAAGTTATGAGAGATCCAGGGGAAAATATGCAGCTCTACCCACTGGGGATAGCTTTACAGAAGCTTTCGTAGATTACTATTTGCCTCGAGAGATTAGGAATAGCCGGGTGGACCTGTTTCTGAACCTCTAAAAGGGCAACATGAGTGTCCAAGAGTACTGACTAAGGTTTGATTCATTGGCTATATATGCACTAGCATTTGTTGATAGATGCATGCGAGGGTGCAAAGATTTGTTGGAGAATTGACTCAGACTATATGAATGCTTGTTATACCGCTGCACTAAATGATAATATGGATATCTCGTCAATTCAATCCTTTGAACAAGGCATATAGGATCAGCGACATCTACACTATAGGAGTGAATGGGCTGAGAGAAAGAACATAGAAAAGGGTTAGGCCCGCTGGTTCACAGGGAGATTTTCAGGGTGGTTTGAGACCCTAACATTTTATTAGGACATATAGATCTCCACCACAGTAGTTCATGGGTAGTAGATTTGATAGCCAGGGACCGTCAGGACCTGGTAAGGGTTCACAAGCATTAGGATATCAGCAGCATATGGGTTTAAGCCAGGCTAGGATAGCCCTGCCACGTTGCGCTACATGCAGTACGATGCATTTTGGGTTGTGCAGGCAGGGTACCACGAGTTTTTATTCTTGTGGACAGAAGAGAAATGGGTAGATGAACTGCCCAACCATAGGTAACGGTGGTATAGGTCAGTCAATTTGATTAGTAGTATGTTCCTCCTCATCAACACACACCGCGGGGCGTGGACCCCAGACTTTAGCAGGTAGAAGGCAGATAAAGGGGAGAGAGAGGGAGTTTATAGTTTTGGTGGTGTCAATAACCATACATATTCACTAGTCTGCTGACACGACTCAAAGTCATCACCAGATGTTGTGGGAGTTGCATCGATTGTTTGCTCCCATTATGTTTATGCTTTGATGGATCCTGGATCTACTTTGTCTTATGTTACTCTATTATTGCTAGGAACTTATGTATAGTAGCAGAGTTATTAGATTGACCTTTATTGTATCTACACAAGGTTGTGAGTCTATTTCCAGAAGAGTCTATCGAGGTTGCACGGTAGAAATTATCAACCGTCCAACCTTGGCTGACCTGGTAGAGTTAGAGATGGTAGATTTCAATGTAATTATTGGTATGGACTGGTTAGTGTCTTGTTATGATAATGTTGAGTTCCAGATAAAGATTGTTAGATTCAATTTTCCAGAAGAGGCAATTCGGCTATAGAAAGGCAATATAGCAACGCCGCAAGGTAGGATTATTTTATACCTTAAGGCGAGGAGGATGATTACTAAGGGTTGTATTTATCATCTTATTCGCGTTCATAATATAGATAAAGAACCACCGAATTTTCAGTGTATTCCGGTAGTTAATGAGTTTCTAGATGTATTTCCAAACGAGCTCCCAGGTGTCACTACAGAATGGGAAATTAATTTTGCTATCGATATGCTAGCAGGTAGACAACCCATATCTATCCCTCTTTAAAGAGTGGCTCATGCTGGGCTAAAGAAGTTTAACGATCATCTGAAAGACTTGGTGAATAAAGGCTTAATATGGCCTAGTACTTCACCATGGGGTGCGCAATATTATTCATGAGGGAAAAATATGGCTCACTAAGAATGTGTATCAATTACCAATACCTTAATAAGGCGACTATATAGAATAAATATTCCCTTCCAAGGATCGATGACTTTTTTGATCAGTTATAAAGTGATGAGTTCTTCTAAAAGATTGATTTAAGATCAGGGTACCACCAGACACGAGTTCAGGACAAAGACATTCCAAAGATAGCTTTTAGAACTAGAAATGGAATCTTTGAGTTCTTGGTAATTTCTTTTTTATTAACTAATGCCCAAGCAGTGTTCATGGACCTGATGAATAGTATATTCAGGTCGTATCTTGTCTTGTTTGTGATTGGATTTATTGATGATATTTTTGTGTATTCACGTTCAAAAGCTAAGCATGAAGATAATTGGAGAGCAGTCGTCAAGGTTCTTTGAGATTGACAACATTATGCAAAGTTTCTACGTGTGAGTTCTGGCTAGACTTTGTAGCTTTCTTAGGCCATATTATATCAGATGCAGGCAATGTGGTTGATACACAAAAGATTGAGGCCATTAAGACTTGGTTCGGACCCATGGCTCCGACTAAGGTTTGTACTTTCTTAGGGTTAGTTGGGTACTACAAAAGGTTTGTAAGTGGTTATCTTGATATACACTTGTTGTCAGTTTCAGTATAGAGATCATGGTGGCCTTTACTGCCTAATTATGACATATGTACTAATTGTCTATTTCTTTATCTGAACTCTTGGGAGTAGTTATTTCTTTTATAAATCTTTTGACAGGGGCCTTGTGGGTCGAAGGCTTAATTTTAAGGTGAGATATACTTGTTTGTTTTCTTTATTGTGTGTGGCTGCCATGCACTAGTAGTAAATAGTTCAAGGCCAGCATGAGCCTCAGTTTTCGCATTAGGAGCCAGTTGTGCCCTTTAATATAGGGCGTGACAAACTTGGTACCAGACTAACGTCGTATCCTAAGGACTCTGCAAGCTGTGTGCAGTAAAGTCTTGTTTATAAATGTGTTGTGTACCATATTCGATAAGCAAGAAACTACCGGGCAGGTTAGAATGACTATCCTTATTTTGCTAACCTCATGTTATTGAGCAGTGTCTTAAAGGTTGAGGTTTTTTGCTTATAATATATATTTGTATGCAGATAAAGATGGCTTACACCAGAAAGACCACTTCTAGCAAGGGGCTAGATACAAATACAGGCGAGGGTACTCGCAATATACCGCACATGTAAGTAGCCCATTGTAAGACCCAAGGAAGAAATCTTCTCAGACCCCTAAGCTTATCTGCCCTTCAAGAGCCTCTGAGGGCTACAAGATCCCCGACTCCACTAGCAATACCACCTCTAGTTCCTCATAATCCATCTGATCATGACTCCAAGAGTGCAGTATGTATGTTAGCAGAGTTGGTAACTGTACAGCGCCAACAAATTGTTCAAAATGTTCGTGGACCTTCTGACGGGCTCGGAAGTTCAAGAGTTTGTGAATTTATTACCTTGAATCCTCTACACTTAACATGGACAAATTTCATAGAGGGCCCTCAGCACTATATTCTTCAGCTTCATAGGATCTTCAGAGTCATGCATGCCTCAACAACTGAATCAGTTTAGTTAGCGGCATTTCATTGCATTATATTGCAGTACTGTGGTATGAAAGTAAAGAGAGATCTAGGGGAAAATATGTAGCTCTACCCACTAGGGATAGCTTTAAAGAAGATTTTCTAGATTACTATTTGCCTCGAGCGATTAGGTATGGCCAAGTGGACCAGTTTCTGAATATCTTAAAGGGCAACATGAGTGTCCAAGAGTACGGGCTGAGATTTGATTCATTGGCTAGATATGCACTAGCATTTGTTGATATGATGCATGCAAGGGTGCATAGATTTGTTGGGGGATTGACTAGGACTATATGGACGCTTGTTCTATCGCTGCACTAAATGATAATGTGGATATCTAGTGAATTCATTCCTTTGCACAAGGCATTAGGATCAGCGACATCTACAACATAGGAGTGAGAGGGTCGAGAGAGAAACATAAAAGGTCTAGGCTAGCTGGTTCATAGGGAGATTTTCAGGGTGGTCCGAGACCCCGATATTTTATTAGGACATATAGACCTCCACCACAATAGTTCATGGATAGTAGATTTGATCGCCAGGGACTGTCAGGCCCTGGTGAGTGTTCACAAGCATCAGGATCTCAACAGCATAGGGGTTTAAGCTAGGCTAGGAAAACCCTACCACGTTGCCCAACTTGCAGTACGATGCATTTGGGGTTGTGTAGGCAGGGTTCCACAAGTTGCTATTCTTGTGGACAGAAGGGGAATGGGTAGCTAAATTTCCCAACCATAGGTAACGGTGGTATAGGTCAGTCAATTAGATTATTAGTATGTTCCTCCTCATCAGCACACACTACGAGGCGTGGACCCCAAACTTTAGCAGGTAGAAGGAAAATAAAGGGGAGAGAGAGGGAGTATATAGTTTTGGTGGTCTCCGGAACCATACATATTCACTAGTCGGCTGACACGACTCAAAGTCGTCATCAGATATTGTGGCAGTTGCATTGATTGTTTGCTCTCATTATGTGTATGCTTTGATGGATCCTGTATCTACTTTGTCTTATGTTACTCTATTATTGCCAGGACTTATCTATAGTAGCAGAGTTATTAGATCGACCTTTATTGTATCTACACCAGGTTGTGAGTCTATTTTTATTATAAGAGTCTATCGAGGTTGCACGGTAGAAATTATCAATCGTCCAACCTTGGCTGACCTGGTAGAGTTAGAGATGGTCGATTTCAATGCCATTATTGGTATGGACCGGTTAGTGTCTTGTTATGATAATGTTGAGTGCCAGATAAAGATTGTTAGATTCAACTTTCCAGAAGAGGCAATTCGGGAATGGAAAAGCAATATAGCAATACCGCAAGGTAGGATTATTTCATACCTTAAGGCGAGGAGGATGATTACTAAGGGTTGTATTTATCATCTTGTTCGCGTTCATAATATAGATAAAGAACCACCAAATTTTCATTGTATTTCGGTAGTTAATGAGTTTCTAGATGTATATCCAGACGAGCTCCCAGGTATCACTACAGAATGGGAAATTAATTTTGCTATCGATACGCTAGCAGGTAGACAACCCATATATATCCCTCCTTAAAGAGTGGCTCATGCTGGTCTAAAGAAGTTGAACGATCAGCTGAAAGTCTTGGTGAATAAAGGCTAAATATGGCCTAGTACGTCACCATGGGGTGCGCCAATGTTATTCGTGAGGGACAAATATGGCTCACTAAGAATGTGTATCAATTACCGACAGCTGAATAAGACAACTATATAGAATAAATATTCCCTTCCAAGGATCGATGACTTATTTGATCGGCTACAAGGTGATGAATTCTTTTCAAAGATTGATTTAAGATTAGGGTACCACCAGATAAGAGTTTAGGAGAAAGACATTCAAAAGACGTCTCTTAGAACCAGATATGGACACTTTGAGTTCTTGGTAATTTCTTTTTATTAACTTATTCCCAAGTAGTTTCATGGACCTAATGAATAGTATATTCATGTCATTTCTTGACTTTTTTGTGATTTTATTTATTGATGATATTTTTGTGTATTCACATTCAAAAGCTAAGCATGAAGATAATATGCAAGCAGACCTTCATTTTCTTCGATATTGATAACTTTATGTAATGTTTTCGATGTGTGAGTTCTAGTTGGACTCTATAGCTTTCTTACGCCATATTGTATCAGATGCAGGCAATGAGGTTGATACACAAAATATTGAGGCCATTAAGACTTGGCCCAGACCCATGACTCTAACTGAGGTTCGTAGTTTCTTTGGGTTATTTAGGTACTACAAAATGTTTCTAGAGTGGTTTTCTTCACATTAACACAATTAACGAAGTTTATTCAAGTAGCAGCTAAGTTATAGTAGACTGAGACTTGCGAGCATAGTTTCTAGGAGCTAGAGGACATGTTGACATCAAAACCAGTTCTAGCATTGACAAAGGGCTTAGAAGGCTATGTGGTGTACTATGATGCTTTTGTTGTTGGGTTGGGATGTGTTCTAAAGAAACATAGTAAGGTTGTCACATATGCTTAAAGGTAGTTGAGGAAGAGTGAGAAGAACTATCTGACCCACAATTTAGAGTTCATTGCAGTTGTTCATGCGTTACAGAGTTATGGGAACCAAAACCTATAAAATCGAAGGTCTACGAGTGTAGTTTCCAACACATCAAACCGTTCTCCATACTACTACAGAATAGAGAGATATTTGTGTTTTTGTGAGACTACGCAAGCGAGCACTTGAAGTGGGCCGCTAGGTCGGTGGAACTTTTTATATATCATCTTCTTCGACTTTTCTTCATTTTCTTAGTGAAGAACAAAAAAGTATAGAAAACCAACTTCTAAGATCAACCAAATTATAGATTTGATCACCTTATGTCCATGATGACTGTTGTCCTACGTGTTGGGCTCATCACCAAGATATAATTTGTTTTACAAATTTCATAGCATATTATACTTTGTTGCTAGGAAAACAAGGATTTGGAAATATTTTATGTTTTTGAGGTGTATTACAAACTTAAGATCAAGGTAATACCCTTCTTTCATTGACTCTAGCTTTGATAAGCCGCAAATAGCAATTTGCAACAAAAATACATATCTTTTATCGAATTTTCGTGGTATCTTCTATTTTCGTGTGTTGATTATGATCCTGCCTTGTTGTAGTATCGAGGGGGTGATGATTAGAAGTCGTTATGACAGGGGAATTCAATGAAAAATATATGTTAAGGCTATTCCCTTCTTAAGAAATGTTTCCCTAAATCTTAGGAGCAATGTAATTGGGTTGTTATCGTTGTTATACTTGTAGCAATTATTGTTGATTATTGGTTGCTTGAGTGGATATAATACTTCCTTGTCCTGATTCTTATTAAAAAAAAATCCATATGTTGGACACGACATAGAGGCTATTCGTATAGGTTACTTATAGCTAAATTTCTAGCTTTTAGCCTATTGGATTGTTATTGTTGCCATTGGTGCTTTTGTGGTTAGCTGTAGGAATGTGATCTATTCTAATAAAGGTTATGTTCTACCTATTGGGCTATATTCATGCATAAGAGGTCTATGAGTTTCTACGTGGATATATTGATGTATATAAGGTCTATCAGTAGCCTACGGGGCTATATTGATGCCTAAGAAGGCTATGTGCTTCCTATAAGGCCATTTTGTGCCTAAGAGGGCTATGAGTTGTCTATAAGCTATATTGATGCCTAAGAGAGTTATGTTCTGCCTACGGGGCTATATTATTGCCTAAGAGGGTTATGTGACTACCTACGGAGCTAGGGGACTACCGATAGGGGTGTATAGAGTGATTTTCACCTTTTGGTCTTATGGGGGCCTGGGTAGATGGTCTTGTGTGTTGTTCGTACCTTTCGAGATTATGGCGGCTTGGTTAGGTTGTTGTTTATAATTTTTTTAGTTTCTTAGATTTTGGAGAAGGTCAGTACACTTATCTTATCCCTGATCTATTTAGTAAATTATTCCTAGTATATTTGGATACTTGTTCGTAGTTTATTTCCTTTAATACTCGATATATTATCTAATACTGATGCCCCCATTGCCTGGGGGTAGTTCATTCATACATGCAGGTCTGGAAAGACGACCCAATAGACCTCCTTTACAACAAGATTTACTTTAATTCAATTGGATACCCCTTTTCTCCGAAGCTACCAGAGTTGGGAGGTTTGTTAGCTTTCCTTGTATATATTTTAGTGGGTAGGTTGGGTCTCTATCCCTCCAATATTTACTACTCTTAGAGGCTTGCAAACTAGTGTGTGGGGATCATATCTACGTATGGCCTGCATGCCTAGTTTGTTTGTTTGCTGAATCTTTTTAGTTGTTTGACGTATTGTCTTGATTAATACCTGCTTTTAGTTTTTGTATAAAGATTGTGGTGGCCTCGACGACCCAATAGGACTTCTGTGCTAGTTGGTTGTTTCCTTATATGAATTCTTGGGAGTAGCTATTTGTTTTATAGATATATAGACAGGGGCCTTGCATACCGAAGGATTAACTTTAAGCCGAGATATACTTGTATGTTTTTTGATTGCATGTGGCTGTCATGCGCTAGTAGCAATGGTTCAACAGGGTCGGATCGAGCCCGAGTTTTGGCATTAGGATCCAATTGCGCTCCTTGAATCTAGGGCGTAAAACACATGCCCTCAACATATCCTCTAAAGTCTGAATTGTGCGCTATGCTTGGCAATCAGCCTAAGGATGAAAAGTTGTACAAATATTTACCTTCGAACCTCTAAAAATACTTCAAAACTGAGTTGTGAATTATGAACCTCATAGACACTAGAACTCCATGAAGTCAGACTATCTGTAACACGCCAGAAAACTCTTTTAACTAAGACTCGAACCGTTCATCGTAGTGAGTGAGATTTTACCAAGGAATTTCAAATTCTTAAGTATAAGGTCATTACACTAGAATTAGCACCAAGAGTTCAAAAAAGAATTAAATTGGAATTAGAAAAAATCTGAAATTTGGGGAGTTATATTTTGGGTTAACTTCAAACGACCATAACTCCTAGCACCGGATGACTTAGGTGTGCTGCAAGACACCATAGGAACGTTCTTTGAATTATATTCCATAGCCGCCAAGTTTTCTATGTTTCGAGTTTGGATGAGTGAGATATGATCTTTTGAAGTTAGGTTGTCCAGTTAATGAAAGTTAGCCGAAAATATGAGGGGTATTTTTGTTCTTTCCTTACCCAATCAGATTTAATTCGTTTTTAGTAATATTTTAGGGTTCTAATCCTTTTATTTTCAATTTTAAAATCCTAATATACACCTAGGTTTTTAGTTGATAATTCAAGAAGAGGCAAGAAGAGAAAAGAAGATAAAAGAGGAAAAAAGATGAAAGGATGAAGGCATTCATCGACGTTCTTGAGTTTAGTTGTGGATTTTCGCCAAGAGGTATATAAGCTTCCTTAATATTGGATTTGTTCACCTACACGCCAATCATGTTATTTTCAGTGCAATTTTCTTCTTAAAGCTGAAAGATTAGAGTTCTTGATAAGTGTTCTTGAAGTTTCATTAAGTTTTGATGTAAGATTCTACTTGGGTAAACTTTAAATGACCATATCTCTTAAAATATTAAGAGCTACGTGAGTCATAACCTATCCAGTTAAATTTAATTGAATCTACTTTCTAACACCACCAATTTTTCTTCAATACAATTTTTGAGTAAAAAGTTATGACTATTTTAGTAACCTATACAATGCTGTTACGAATTAGCCGACGAGAAAATATTAAAAAGGGCTGTTTTTGTTTTTTTACCTCCAAGAAAACCCTCAACGAATTTCTTGACTAATAAAAGGTTCAAAACAATCAGATTTTCATCTTTACTAATGAAAATCATAATTCTTGTCCATAGTGATTTCAAGAAACTAATTCAAGAATCTCATGAAAGGTTTTCTTGATCATTTACCTTCAAGCTAGGGTTTCAAGGTTTCTATTCAAGTTCTTATCCAAGCTTCTTCAATAACCTTGTTCTTCCTATCTAAAATCATTCCTAACATGTTCATAACCTTGAATTCATAATTCAAATTCAAGGTAGAGTTGAGAGTTATGTTTTTGAGAATTCTTTCAAACGTTCTAAGAAAGTCCTTTTGAGGAGTCTTCTATAACTTATAGTAACTTGTTTCAAGACTCAAGCGAGTATAAGAGTGAAGAGTATGCATTCATGAGTCAAAAGTATCACCTGGATTCTTCATATCATGAACCATAATTCTTGAATTCATAGTTCACATTAAAGAGATCATTAAGAGTAGAGCTCAAGAAAGTCTTTAAGTTCAATTATGAATTCTTTGAGATCCATCATTGATTTGAACTAAGTTTAGAGGAAGTAAATAAGATAATGAGAAGAGTCATATACAAGAGTTTCATATAGTTACTTAGACTTTCGAGTTGAGTTGTTCATGCCCATAACTTCCACGTGAATTCCATAAATTGAGTATCATTGAGAGGAGTAGTATCTCCAAGTTCTAAGTCTTGAGTATTGAGTTATATCTATGGTTATTAAAAACCTTGCATTGAGCCTTTCACGTCCATAATTCGACATGAACCATATTTAAGAAGTCTTCTGCAAATATTTTAACTTTGTTTTAAGACTTAAGCATTAAAGTTGAGTAAAGAATAAAAGTAAAGTTCATTTTTAAAAAAAAGGATATATGGAAACTAAGTATTACCAAGACTAAATGTTTTACATTTAACATGAGACGAAACTATGATTTCCAAAAGAGTTTTGAGCATATTCTATACTATCTCTTTTAAGAAAAAGATGAGTTTAAGAAAGAGTTTTTAAAACATCATTAGTATGACAATTGAGTATGTCATCAATGTTTAAGCAGTATGGTGTCTATATATACCATCAATGTTATGACCTGAGAGTACCCCTTAGAAGTTAGGACATTCACGAATTGCAACAGGGCGTACTTCACCTCTTGGAGGTCTTGTACAATCCATTTGACATCGTTCATTGCATACATGTATGAAAAGTAGTGCGGAATTAAAACATTTCACACGAAATAATAATACTTCAAAATATCTCTTTTATTGAAAAACATAATGAAAGGCTAAGTCTCAAAGTCGCCATCTTAGACATACGAATATATTGGGACAGGACCCATACTTCATCATATAGGAAAATAGCTAAGTCTATTACAAACATTAAATAAGAAAAACTAAACATCATGATGTCCTCGAATTTAGTGAGGACATACCAACTCTTGCTTGAATGAATACTAATCCAAGCTTCCACTTTGAGACTCCTCTCAAATTCCACCTACACCTTTAGAGATAGACAAAAAGTATGGAATTAGTACAATCACTTGTACTAGGTATGGCATAATGCATAAAATCATGATAAACGGACTTTTTGTATGAAACATGCTCTTTTTGAGAAAATCCTTTAAGATAGGTATAATAGTTACTTACAAGTCAACATATATGCATATAAGTCACCTTCCACTATATAGCATCAACATCATTTCAACCCATATAAACGTATACATCTCCCACCAAAGGTTATCCTAAGACTTACTTAAGTAAGACAAGAAGAGATCGCCCATACACCCTCTTCAAGCCTACCTAAACAATCATTAAGACTACCTAAGATAAGATTGTTCCCTTTTCCTTTCATTTACTCCCCACCTAAGGTTACTCCAAGTTTCACCTAAGTAGGACAAGAAGAGATCGCCCATACACCCTCTTCAAGCTTACCTAAGCAACCCTCAAAGCTACCCTAGATAGAGCATATTTTATTCAACATACATTAGCTAAAGTCATAATCATTCATTAAGTTAATTAGAAGACATTTCATTCATTAAGGACTTCACATGATGGTTTTGGAAAGACCTAAGGAACCTACACTCTAGCACCGTCAAAGCCTACTCGTGCAATGTCTAGATAGCGTCCCATTCCACTACCTAAACGTTGTAGAACTTATCAAATATAAGAATGTATCTCACATAATGAGAATAGGCAATAACCGACATAGACCATACTAGCTGGCATGGAATCCGGAGTCTACCCTACTCCGATAGAGGGTGTTGTACTTGCCAAGGGTAGAATTAGGACACATCCCATGTAGGCACATGGTTAAGGAATATCAAGGTCTTTTAAGCACTCTAGTCTCCTTCTCAAGTAGAGATACATTATACTCTAGTCTCCTTAAGTAGAGCTACAAACCATAACATATTCGCTCGGAGCTAGCCTTTGTTCTCATAGAGTAAGTTCAATAAAAAGGGGCATATGAAAAGGTATCATCTCTTAGTCATTACCTAGTCATAATGCACCTACCAAAGATGGGTCCACTAGGTCTGCCACTCAATGGTCTATAAGGATAGATTCTTAACCTTCTTTCTATATAGAAGGTTCCACATATTAGTTATTCTTAGAAGGGCACCATCTTAGGTCTACCAATCCTAGACTTTCATTAAACATTCATCCATACACATACAAGACAAAGGTGCATAAGCCTACTAAGTCAAGATGTTCATATTCATAATGTTCATGTATCATGTAAGGGACACAAGTCTACCAAGACAAGACACACACATCTTCACATATAGCATATCATTCTGAAAGCACATAGGCGTAACCAACATCATCTATAGGTCACCCTATTCTCTAATATAATGTCATCAATATAACCATCATAAGACCCACATAGTCAAGTAGGAAGAATCATGCATCAACTCTAAGACTACACATACAAAGACATAGTCATAGTCTAACTTGATCACCTAACATCAATACAAGAACACATACTATCACATTAATCACAAATCGATAGATATGATCATACTTTACGTAATTCCACTATACAAATCATCATAATATATCAAGTAGTTTTCGACAAGGCCATGATCATTATAATACATAAAGTAACGCCGACGAGGCCACGTAATTCACAAGTAAAGCACATAACACCGCCACAATAAGTGGACCATACCAATCACAACATAATTCAAGGACTACATTAGATAAAATAAAGAGAATTAGGGCAGCGTACCACCAATCCATTCTCACCACTTCAATCCATAGCTAAATCATCCAATACAATACTCAAAGGCCCTTACCCATGGCCATGATCATCAATTCAATACCAAAAAAAATACTTAATGAATCTAAATCAATTCAATATAGATTTGTCAATCTAAGATATCCTATACATTAATTTAATACAATTCTTACATCATTCAATAGCCCATAGAAAACTACACTAGAATTCATAAACATTAAGGAAAGATCATAACATCAAAATTATAGCCAATTTGAAGAGATTATGTTTTGCATGGGTTCATGAAGAATTTAGGTTAAAATCTTCTAATTAACATCAATTCAATCATAAATCAATGATCTAAAACGTTTTATACAAAGACCCATGGCTAGAATTCAATTTAGAAGATTTCATGGTTTGGATCATATTTGAAATTCATTTGAATTGACTCCTTGAGGAAAGAGATTTAAAGGATCAAGAACCATACCTTAATTGTGAAGAAAAGCCACAATATTGATGGAGAAAAACTTGGAAAATCTATCTTCTTCCTTGGAGCTTCAAAACTTTATCAATGGAGGTTTTTGGAGAGAAACAATGGAGATATTTTGTTTTAGACTTGAGGGTTATGATTTGAAGGCTGAATTAGGGTTTAAATGGGTATAATAACCGCCAATGTTTATCCCGTAAAATACCCAAAATACCCCTGAACTTATAGGACCTTTTAACCAACTCAAACTCAACTTAAATTTCCAGAATTATCGTCGGGGAACAAGTCCGCGACACGGAGCTATTCCCGCATGATTTATTTGAAAATAACTTCCGAGGAAGTTGAGTCTGCGTTATGTCCGCGATACAGAGCAACGTTTGGCACTTTTGTGGACCAAGTCCGCAACACGGACCTATTTCACCAAGGAACAAAAGCTGCTAACATTGGCAGCTTGTTGGCCCAAGGTTGGGTTCTCCTCAAGGACCCTTTGGTTGGTTCTTGGGGAGTTTTGCCCGGACGTTTCCACCTAGATACTCTAATATACATGTTAGGAACCTCTCACATCAATTCGAACTCAATAAACACATAAAACTTGACGAAACACGTTAAGACACGCAAGCACGTTTCAAGGCAAAACTTTCAAACGTCTTGGACGTTCTTGGATGTTTGACCTCCAAACTTCATGAAACTTGACACACTGCCTACAAACACTATTATAACTCATATAAGGACCTCATAAGCTCATTAAACACACATATAAGCACATAAACACACATGAGGCACATAGGTGACTAGTCATCGAACGTCTTGGTCGTCCCTTGACGTTTGACTTCCAATGCACCTAAATCGACACAGCCTCATTACCACATTATAGACAATGTTAGGACCTTATAAGCTCATGACAAACATGCTAGTCTCTAGTTTCACCTAAGTCATTTTAGAGGGTGTAACAATCAATGTTTATGCAGTATGACATCCCGAGTCATTAATGATCATATTAAAATATGATTTTGATATGTTTTTGAAAGAGTTTTCAAGAGCAGTTACCTCTTTAAGAGGGTAGTTTTGAGTAATTATCTCAAACTAAAGAAAGAAGTATGTTTATAAAACATAAGATCTAGTATATTTTGGGAGTAGTATTGAGCACCGAATTGGGGGCGAGCATGAGTTTAGATACCTCACGTCTCCATAAAACGATGTAGCCACCATGGGTAAAAAAGGGTCATACTTTTTAGATGAATCCTTTTCACAGTAGACTAGTGGATCCACTGAATCTTTTTCACAGTAGACTAGTGGATCCACTAAGTTAAGTTAGGTCCTATACTGATGACAAGGTATAGGGTGGTCCTTGGTAGCGTGTGGTAAAGTGTTTTATCATCACTATAGCTCTTAAGTGATAGTTGTCGATTAGAGAAACTCCCACAGTATTAATTGCATGGTTCCTCAAGGGGTTTACTTAGTATTAATGGAGATATGGGACTTCATTCATGCGTTGCACAAGTAGACTTTTAAAGGGAGCATGATATGTCTTTTATGATATTATTATCTTGAGTTAACATCATGTTTTTAAACAACTTTTATTTATATTGCACTTGTTTTAAACTTCTTTATATCGAAACGATTTAAGTTAAGTACCAAGAGTTGAGTATTTTGAGTTGAGTACCTTAGGTTGAGTATCTTGAGTTCATCTGTGCTTCATTGAGTCAAGTATCATATCTTTGAAGTTGAGTATCTAATCTTTGAGTTGAATATCGAATCTTTGAGTTGAATATCTCATTCTTGATTTGAGCTGAGTTGAAAAGAGGTAAGTATCTTTCCTTTTTATTAAGTTCAAGCTTGTGTTTAATGCTTTAGATTTCCCCTTACATGCTCTTACATTCCACGTACTGAGCCAATTGGCCTGCATCTTCTCATGATGCAGACACAGGTATTCAAGATCATCAACTGGAGCTTCAATGATACATCCAAAATTTGAGTTAGCTATGGTGAGCCTCCTTGCTTTCGGAGGATTTCATTTACTTTTCAGTTTACTTAGAAGGTCGTGGGTCTTGTCCCAACTTCCAGCTTTATCTGATAGAGGCTTCATAGATAGTCAGTATAGTTGAGGAGTCTATATTAATCATTTATTTTATTAAATTTGTTAAAGACTAAAGTTGCCTATTTTATGGCTAGTTGAATATATTATTTTATTCAAAGTTGTTCATTGGAGTTAAAGTCTTGTAAAGTTGAGTTTATTGAATCTTATTTAAGTTTTAATCTTTTGAATGCTTAAGTTAGTCTTTCTCTTGTAGTCAGCCAGGATGAGGGTTCGCTTAGGGACCAATAATGGTCTTCGAGTGCCGGCCACATCCAGGGGGTAGGCTCGGGTCGTGACACTATCTCTTGAATATATAATCTGGAATATATTTTACAGACTAGGTAGTCATTAGTGGCAAGAAATGGGCGCATTTAGTTATGTGATCTACAATTATCCAAATCGAATCATGTTGCCTGTGAGACCGCAACAAACTGGTAATGAAATCCATATTAATCATCTCCCACTTAAATTATGGAAAATCTATATTATGGGCCACACCACCGGGCCTTTGGTGGTGTACCTTAACTTGTTGGAAATTTGGGTAGTTGGCAACGAAATCATCAATAAACCTCTTCATACTACTCCACCAATAAACTTCTCTCAAGTCACGGTCTTTGTAGAATGGAATGGATCGAATATCTGGAGCTTTGAGCTTCCTCCATGATCCTTTCTTGGAGCTCATCCACCATTGGCACACACAATCTACCTTGATACCTAAGCACACTACCTGACCCTTATTCAAAACCCATCCACTTTTGTTTATGTACAATCGCCTTTAACTCAAATAGAACAAGATCTTGATTTTGTTTCTCCTTCACTTCAGACACTAGTGATGATTCAACCCCATTCATCACCACAACTCCACCTTCGCTGGAATCAAATGGACGGAATCTAAATCAGGAAAGTTTATGACTACCATACATTAGTGAATAATTCCCATGAATTTGAGGAGAAAACCTAGCTTCTTGAACCCTAGCTCCAACTTCCTTTTTCATCTTCTTTGAGTTTTCTAGAGGGAGAAATTTTGGAAAAGATGAACTCTTTTGGGTTTGGGAAATAATGAAGTGAATGGGTTGGTTAATGAATTTAAAAGGGTTATATAGGTGCATTATAACTATACAGAACGACCTCACTTAATACTAACTAAAAAAGAACTACCTAAAATAACCCCCACTTTAAATCAGGTTGCCTAGGCCTCACGACCAAGCCCGCAACTCGTCAAGGTCACCATGACCCATGAAGGTGCATGTAGTCCCTTCACAAGTAGATATGCTACTTTACACAAGCCCCCACAAGGTGAAGTCAACCCAACAAGACTTTCCACGGGTCGTGGTCTTCACCACGGGCTGTGAAGTGGCTCGTGAAAGAGAGCCCAACTAATTTCCGGGGTGTTACATTATCTCCCCATTGGGAAACATTGGTCCTCGAATAAGGATCTAGACATCTTACGGAAATAAAGGCTCAAGACTAGCAGCCCATCATGCATGCAACATCAAAACAATGCACCATTCAAATGAGGAAACTTCAACTCCATCTCAAACATAATCAATGCAACATAAGGAAGTATGAACTACATCTAACAACCCATTATGCATGAAACTCAACATTTCACATATTCATAGG
Source organism: Solanum sitiens (assembly GCA_016801875.1). Taxonomy (NCBI): domain Eukaryota; kingdom Viridiplantae; phylum Streptophyta; class Magnoliopsida; order Solanales; family Solanaceae; genus Solanum; species Solanum sitiens. The sequence goes on along the minus strand of JABWTJ010001112.1, from coordinate 96,038 downwards.
AAGAACTACATTCTCCAACCAAAATCATGCTCAATACAATAACATGGAGCCGATTATGCAATTACTCTCAAAAACATACTAAAGCATGTTTGACAATTCATCTCATAAAGTATATAGGCAACTCATGCTAAATGAAAAACAACATGAGGAAAGTAAATCATAAAAAATCATCTTCGTACTAAACATAAACTTCTCAAAACATATATATCATAAGGAGATTATAGAAATTTCTAAAACCACACATGACTCCAAAACATAACACAAGATAAGAGAAACCTTTTCTCTCAACCTAGTATTGGAATAAAAGAAAGAGATGAGGATATCGGGACTCTCAACAATCTTTGTATCTAAGCACAATCTTCCCATTGGGAGGAAGCCCCCCACTAATTCCTCAAGTACTACTTCTTTCAACCAATCCCAAAAAAATAACCAGGAACTCTTAATAGACATACGGGTTCTAAAAATCAATAGAGGTCTAACAACCATGCATCCAAACCCTACCAAGGATCACATCAAAGTCTAACAAGTAGCATCGGGATCAAATAAAACACTTACATCTTTATGGAAAATTTATCAACATACTGGTAGCCATAGTGGGAGGATGCTCTTGTCAACTTCTAGCTTGAGGAGTATAGAATCTACCTTGCTTTGGAGCACTAGTACCCCAACCACTAAGAGAAGCTTTCTTGGCCTCTCTCTCATTTTCCTTAAGTACCGGTCAATCCCTTATTTTATGACCAATTCTACCACAACCATAACAAACCTTGGAACCCACTAGGCAATCATCCTTATGCCTTCTTCCACACCTAACAAAATCTGGCCATAGAGACATATCACTTCCTTCACGAAACCTAGGGTTAGAAACTCTCTCTTTCTTAAACCTTGGGGAAACCTTAGAAGAAGTTTTCCAGCAAAACCTTTGTTGGAACTTCGGGCAACCATGCCCATCAAACCTTTCTTAAGGGGAATTATGATCAAGTCTATACCTCTTTGTTTCTCTAGACCTCTCTTCAAGTTTCTCTTTTTCAATCCCTTGAGCACGAATCACAAAACGATCAATAATCATATCATTCTCAACCATAGACATACGACATTCTTTTTCTATCAAGTCGGACATGCTAGACACAAACTTTCCCATTCCCGTCTTAGGGTTGTCCACTATAAATAGATGATATCTCGACAACCTATTAAACATCCAAGAATACTCTTGAACACTTATCCCACCATGCCAAAAGTTAATAAACTCAAGTATCTTAACCTTTCTCATTTCCAAAGTACAAAACCTATCAAGAAACACATTCTTAAACTTTTCTTATTCCATGGGGTCCGCTTCTACTGGCCTCGCTTCTTTCCATTGACTAAACCACGTTTGAGAAACATCTTTCAATTGGTAAGAGGACAATTCCACCTAATATACCGGAGTCAGTACCATAGATTTCAACACCTTGGAGACCTTGTCTATAAATTCAGGAGGATCTTCCTCCATCTTTGACCCATAACATTCCGGAGTTTCTATTCCTACTTGGGTCAACAATTGAACTCCATGCCTAATATTCCCATTATTCATTAGGTCAACCGGAACTTGAGGAACTTGAGGAAGAGCTCCTTGATAACCATTGTCTCCTTCAACTCCACCGATGAAAGCTCCTTGAGTAGTCATGTCATGTAGACCACCGGGTAAGGATTAAAGAAAAGACCTTATAGAGTTAAAGTCTACCGTACGACTTAAGAGTAATGAAAGAAGTATAGTTTCCTAATCATCTTGTAGCCTCTCATTCATAAATGTAGCGCGCTTCACACTCATTCTAGACCTGGCTTATAACACATCATCCTATATTCATTCTAAACCTTGTGCTCTAATTACCATGTTTTTCACGACCCAGGGGTACCCCCTAGATGTGACAAGGCATACTCAACCCGAAAGGTCTCATACGAGCCTCTTAGCATATCATAACATGAGATAAAAGAAATGATACAGAAATTCTAAAACTTAATCCATACAATTGGAATCTTTATAAAAGCAAACAAACGTCTAAATATGTCTCAATTAGCCATACATTACAATTGTTGAATCAAAATAAGACATATCCCTTACAACATAGTCCAAAAATGAAATGCTAGAAGGGAACTACAAATGACTCATCTGTCCTCGAATCATAAGGACTCACCACAAACTAGGAGAATAGTCGATCCAAGCTTGAACCAAAAGAAGATTGCCTTAAGAATCGGACCCTACATTCTTCAAATGTAGGAAAATATAGGCTAGTACAGAAATGCACTAAGTATGATAGTCATGCATAAAAACCTTGGAAATATGCTAAAAGGGATATTTTTGTTGAATGCAGGTCATTTGATAAGTTAAACCATTATTTTGATGATAGTATAAAAACGCAAGTCATAAGCTTAAGAGACATCATAAAAAGACATAGACTATAAGCATAAGAGATAACAACATAGTCATAGACATAATCCATACATCAGTCATCTTAACATAAAATAAGAGAAACACTTCATAAGTCACCTCAAGCACAAGCTTGTGCAAAGCATGGATAAGATCACATAATCCCACCAATGCTAAGCAAGTCACTTTAGGTCCTCATTCACATTTAACATCTTTTGATCTCATCTATAACCAATTAGAAAAATAAATTGGTTTTCGTGCAACATGGGATTTTTTAATTGGATATGTTAAATTTTTAAGTGATTGTCTCTTGTAATGATTATAAAATAATGTAGATGTAGGAATTTATTATTATATTTGATTTGAGAATAATGGTTACACAGGTTGAATAATTGTGAATGAATATAGGTTTGTCGTTTTTCCTTTTTTGCTATTGTTGATGTTCTTAGAAAGTTGGAGATAAATTCCACTGTTGATGCGTGATTAATGGTTCTTAGGATTATAGGATAATGATTAGAAAACATGATAAGTGTGATTGGATTAATTACAAAGGCTTTCACTTTTGCATAGTATTATATAGTTACGGGTCTTGATACAGGTTAATTGGTGTATGTTTATCTTTCGTGGTTCAACTTTTATTGTACAATATCATATTAAGTTTCAAGTTTTGACATATTGAGATATGTAATTAAATAGTTTGTATATTGTGATATATAAAGATCATTCAAATTATGTCATTTGTAGATATTGAGACTAAACCCTAGACTTGAAATTTGGAAAATATGAGAGTTGACATGTTAGGAAGATATTAAAATTGATTATAAATTTGGGAGCCATTTTGGGTTTAAGCTGGACATATAGTAGTACGAATGTTGTTAGTTTTGAAATCCTTATTGTGACAATTTATTTGAATAGATTGTATTGATTTTGGAATCCCAATAAAAGGGGAAGGGTCAAGTCGAAGTGATCGTTCCATTATTTGAGGCAAGTGGAATTCTAAACCTTTGTTAAGTGCATAGAATCGTGTATTTCCTTGTGGTATGTGTTGGGGTGTAATGGGAATTGGTAATGGGTTGACTTGTCCATGTTGAATAATTTTAATGATAGAAAATAATAATAAAAAGGTAATGTAATTAATTGTTTGTGTTTCATGTTTGAGAATGATTTGAAAGGGTTATTGATTAATTGTTGATGTTGTATCACGGTTGTATTGTAATAAATTGTGCATTGTTATGAAAATGGTCATCTCCTCATTATTTGTGTGAACATGTCATTTGCATTGGTTTTGAGACATGGTTGTGATAAGTGTTATGTGATAAGTAGATGTATCATTTTGAGGGACGTATCACGTATCGCGTGTCGCAATGGATACTATTTATCGAGGGACTTATCGCGCGCTTCGATGGATACTATATATCGAGGGTCGTATCGCACGACGTGATGGATGCATGGACAAATATATCCCCCATGGGTCCCGGACTGAGAGACAGCTGGTGTGTATCACTAGGTTAGACATACATTAATATACTTGACATTGCATCCCATTATATTGAACATCTTTATCATTGGTGAACTTGATATTGTGTTTTGTTGATCTTATACGAGTGTCTTTCCGTGGAACTTGTGATTGATAAAAGTATGTATGAGAGGTACCGAAAAAATCTCTACTTTAACAAGAAGTCAATCTTCTCTATTGTACTGTGTTGGCACCAATTAAGTCAAAAAATGATTTCAAAGATATAAACATCAAAGGAATAAAAAAATATAATTGAAAGGGTTAATTGAAATTGAGAATTAATGATTACATTAAATGGATGACAACCATACCTTAAAAATGTCAAATAAAAGAATATTTTTAATGACATGTAAGATAAAAAAAAATCAAAGATATGTATATACAATGAATATAACATCATTTACAAAAAATTAATACAAAAGGTACAATCAAACTCAGAGTGATGTCTCATAAGTCTGGAGTTTGAGTACAACCTTGGTGAAATCTTTGAGGGAATTCCTTAAAAAAAATTCCCGTATTTCAGCTCCAAGAACCTCCGGTATTTAATCTTTTAAAAACTATCTCCTTTATAAAAATTTTGGAGACCTCCTCAAAAGATATTACCCTAATTTCCGCCTTGAAATAATGGATAGCTTACAGGGAACATACCGAGCCTTCATGGCGCCTACATATCCCGTTGAAGTAGTAATCATGTCAAACATAGTTCCAATAGATTGTAACTTGAATGGAGAATGGACTGAGATTATGAATGTTCAGAAACTAAATAAACAATAGTGACTTTTGGAAGATTTGAAAGCCAAGCGGACAACTTAGGCTGAAAATCACGACAACCATTGGACGCATGACGAACCAATAGATTTCCGATCATTCCAAAAAATAGGTTGAGTATAAAAACGTCCGGCTGTAATTATGAAGAAAACGTTCTTTAATTAACTATACATATATCATAAAATGCTATGAATTCAACTACAATGTCGTTATACCTCAAAAATTTATAGACTAAACTAGAGCCAAGAGTTAGGGTTCTAGAGTGTGATGTGTAGAAATTGAATGGTAGTTGTCACCTTATGTGCTTAGAATGGATAGTTTAGTGGTTGAACATCAATACATGTATTTAACCTAGTAATCTTGATGACCTTAGGGAGGTTGGTTGAGCATGAGAAGGGAAATAACCAAGTAAAAGGGAAAGCCTTAGCCAAAGGGCCAAGGCTGCCCCACCTTGGCAAGAAACTTCCCACGGGGTTCACGACCAGTGGTGTGGACCAAGGTCCGTGAAGGGGTCCTTGTAAATTCCTTAGAGGCTTAGGAGACCATTCCAAGTTTCCAAGATACTTCCCCAAATCAACTAGGCACTTCACGAGCCGTCCAAGTGACAACTGCCCATTAAAGTGCCCATGAAGGTGCCTTGGAGATGATTGGTTGGGAGAGCTACTGGAAAGTGGACCACGGGAACCACCACAAACCGTGGTTCTCTTTACGAGACGTCCAAGTGGTTGTGGTGCCTGGGACAAGGCTGCCTAGTCGAGGGCTTTTGGGTAAATTCCCAAAAGCCTAATTAAATTATGGGGTCGTTTTAAAGGGGTTTTATACACCTATATATATAGTTTTAAGTCATTAGCCACCCAAATTAATTCATTATAAATCCAAAACCCCAAATCACTCTCTTTTAATAGTTGTCTCTCTAGAAAGAACCAAAAGCTTAAAAAAGAAGAAAGAGAAGAAGAGAAGGGAAAAGGGAAGCATCTTAGGTCGAATTTCCCCCATTAATTAAAGATTGAATGTGGAGATTTTTCATACATTGGTTCTCCCACCCATGGAGCCCCCACAGTTTTCCCCAATTGTGAATCCAAAATACCCTTATCCAGTTAGGGTGGTGATTGCATTGTGGGTAGGTTTTGATTGTGACTCCAATCTAGTGGCTGGCATTCAATTTTGTTTATATGATGATTATATGATGTTTTCATGTGAATTCCTTGAATAACTCTAATCTAAGTTGATGAAGATGATCATGGTGGGTTTAAGCCATTAATGGTGAAATTGAAGTTTCTTGAGAAACCTTCATAAATCAATGTATTGAGTTGTAATTAATCAAAGTTAGGATCATGTGAATATGAATTGAACTAGAACTTGTTGATTAGGATTGATCTTGACTCATAAATTTCAATTGAACCTTAAAGATTAATTATGGCTAGATTCACCTAGTAATGAAGAATATGATGAGAATTGCTTAAGAAGGGGTCGATTACTTGAATGTCTTGTAAGCTAGATATGAATAAGGATAAAGTGAAGTAAATCTTGTGATCTTAGGTTGTGGTATTGGCTGTATATCTATGATTGAATAGATGAAAGTGATAGAATCACTTGAACATGGATAGGTAGTCAAGGACATCCTTCCATGATATAAAAGTGTTGAGCAAGGATTAACAAGTAAACCTTGGGGTGTATGCTTGACTCCAAGTGGATATTCCAATGAGAAAGAGTGTCAAACCAGATAGGGTACGGACTCCAAGAAGAGAGGATAACCATACCTAGTTGATGTGAGGACTTTCCAAGTTAATTGGGTACTCTTACATAATAGAGTGTGGGTTTTCCCAAAGTTAGGTCTCATGAAATGGGATCCTTCACATAGTTGAGTTAAGGTTTCCTAGTAGAGATCTTCATATCCTATGGACTAAGACATGCTTGAGAAGCATCACATAGGGTCCAAATCATAAAGAACTTAGACTTACTAAATGAAGTAAACTCATAGGGTTCATGAGTATAGATGAACTTAGACATACCAAAAATGTATCTCATAGTGTTCATGAGTATGGATGGAGTTAGACATGCTTAAGATAGAATCTCATAGGGTCCATATGAATAGGGAACTTAGACATACTTAGTGAAGTATCTCTTAGGGTTTAAATTAATAATGAACTAAGATGTGCTTGATATATAGTACATCATAGGGTTACAAAGCTAAAGAGAAGAACTAGTTTCCAAACCAAGAGTAACAATAAGAGGACCTACAAGTACTACTTAGCATGATTAGTATTATGGAATTCTATGAGAGCATTGCACAGAGTTTGATTGGACTAGAGTTGCCTTCCCTGGTTATAGTTGACTAAATATGAGAGATTCCTTAAGTTAGGAAAGTGAAGTTATCATTGAGGCCAAAGGAGGGTGGATGTGACTGGGATAACTTTAAGGTTAAGCTTAGTGTGAAGGGTAGTATGGGATACCTTTTATGCATTGCACAAGTGTATCTTGAGGTTACTTAGAAGTATGTTACCCTTATGTCATAGAGAAGCTTTAGAGTTGACCATGTATGTAGATCATGACTAAGATGACTAAAAAGGGATACTTAGCTAGGGTAGTATTATAGGGTGCTATTCTTGCTTTGCTATATTGTATGCTTTAGCGATTACTTGAGCATGGTGCTATTAAGGTGGGGATGACAAATGTCAATTATGTTGATGTGATTATGTCTTATATCTTATACTCATTTACTATGTCTTATGTTGACTTATCTTCATATGAAGCTTATGTTGGAGACTATGCTATGATTATGATGATTATGCTATGAACATGTTATTGTCTATTATTATATGTCTTATGTTGACTAACCTTTTGAGATGTTCTTATGATGTTATGTTATCTTTCATACTTAGTACTCTTTTTTACTAACGCATATTGCCTACATTCTAACCAAATGTAGGGTTGGAGCTTTGAGTTGCTATTGGAGAATAGTGTTTCAAGGGCTTAGAAGGTTAAGGATATTGGTGAGTCCTCGTAGCTTCGAGGACAATATACACTTACCTTTATGTCATTTAATTTTATGTTAAGACTTTGTATGGGCTCCGTCCCAATGACTATTATTCATATCAAGTTAGATGGTTTGGGACAAAAGAGTTAGATTAGACTTCTGTTTGCGATTTATGAAAATGACTTCGATTGTATATCTTAATGTTTTAAATTCTTACATTATTCTAATGCATATGTGATGAATGAATGCTAAGGGTTTGTATAAGACCTCTTCGAGGACTAGTACTTATGACATGGGGGTGTTCTCGGGTCGTGACAACTTTATATTAGAGTATGAGGTTTTAGGACAATATTAGGATATCTCAAACCACGTCTAAGTTGAGTCTTATTCATGGGTATGAGTCATGACATATTTCATGAATAGGAGGCTGTTGGATTCTTAGGAACGATCACACTTCTTTATTCTCTTAGTCTTGTCATAGAGGTTTAGCTCTAGTAGGTCTTTCTTCTAATGTTTGCCTATGATTTTTCATGTTATGGTAATAATTAGATCTAGTGCAAGGAGATTTGAGGAAGGTGAAGGGGATAAATATATTCCTCCCCATGTTTCAAACCAAGATCCTCCTCAAGATCAACATCAAGTACCACTTCAAGCTCCTCATGACCCTCCAATTGGTAATGCTACTCTTGGTAAGCCTAGGGCTTCTATGAAACTAGTGCCTCAAGCCTTGACGGCGCAAGCTAATAGAAAGGTGGTGGATCTGTTAAAACCTATAGGAGGAATTGGTGCTTTTAGGGTAAGAGACTTTTTGAGAATGAACACTCCGGAGTTCTATGGCTCCAAAGTGGAAGAAGATCCAAAATAAGGTGCTAGAAATCGTAGGGGTGTTTTCTATTGAGAAAGCGGAGCTATCTGCCTATCAATTGAAAGATGTTTCCCAAATTATGTATGAGCAATGGAAATATAGTAGGTCGATAGGAGCAAGACCAATAGAGTGGGAAGCTTTTAAGTTGAAATTTCTAGATAGGCTTTCCCCCAGAGTTGAGGAAACCAAAATTGGGAGAATTTATCAACATCAAGCAAGGTAATATGAGTGTTAAGGAGTACTCTTTGAAATGCACCCTTTTGTCCAAGTATTCTTCAAGTTTGGTAGCTAGCCCTAGAGATTTAATGAATAGGTTTATGATGGGAGTATCTTATTTGGTAGAAGAAGAATGTCTTATGGTAATGCTTTTTGATGATACGGATATTTCACGTCTCATGGTGTTTTCCCAACAAATGGAGGAGTCAAAACTCAAAGAAAGAGAGGGATAGAGAAAATAATAGGTCTAGGTTTGAGGGTGATAAGTCCTTTTATGCTAAGTTCGAGGGGAAAGATAGGCCTAGAACTAAACCAAGATATTCCGGCCAAGATTCTTGCAACACCTATAAGTTTAATAAAGATAAGGGTAGTGGGTCTCCATTTCCCAAGACTACTTGCTACAAGTGTGGGAGGAGTCATTATGGTAAGTGTCTAGCTGACACGGATTGTTGCTATGGGTGTGGGAAGGATGGGCACAAGATGAGAGATTGCCCAGTTCTTAAGACTAAGGGAAGGGAGGCTAAGAAAGTTGATCTTAGTGATCTGGAAGAGGGTACTCAAAAGAAGAATAGGTTCTATGCTCTCTAATCTAGAGAAGATCAAGTGTGATCTCCTCATGTCCCTTTCTGGTATGTATTTCATGCTTTAGTCAACTTCTAGATTTTTTGTCTTATTGTGGCTTGCTATGATGGGCTTGAAGTTTCTTTAAAAAGGTATGATGCTTCATTGTTGCCATATCTTATGAGTTGTGTGTTGAAGAATTTGTGTAGGCTTGCTCCCAAGGGGGAGATAGTGTGCCTATTTGACAAGGTTGATGAGTAATTATATGTTGTCATGATTCTCTATTGTACATGTTCATGAAAATGCTTAGGCCTTGTTAGGAATGACTTACGTACATTGTTTTGCCTCTTGTTGTAACATTGTTGAGTTGAGTTGCATATGGGCTCCATAAGAGTATGTGAGCATGGATAGTGGGATAAGGTAGTTCCTCCTACGAATGATATGAGTTATGAGGATTTAATGCATAAATGGGATGTTAGAGGCAGTCCCTAATTCCTTTAGTTGCATTGACCATGTTTAGTTGAGATTGAAGTTTTCCCTCTCATTATGTGTGCATTTAGATATAGTGCATGCATTGTGGGCTGTTAGTCTAGAATGGTTTCCTTTAAGAAGTGTCTAGAAGTTTCATTCGAGGACGAATGTTCCCAAGGGGGAGATATTGTTATACCGCAAAAATTCATAGACTAAACTAAAGCTAAGAGTTTGGGTTCTGGAGTGTGATGCGTAGAAATTGAATGATATTTGCGACCTTATGTGCTTAGAAAGGGGATTTTAGTGGTTTAACATCAACATATGTATTTAACCTTGTAATCTAGATGACCTTAGGAAGGTTGGTTGATCATGAGAAGGGCAATAACCAAGGCAAAAGGGCAAGCCTTAGCCAAAGGGCCAAGGCTGCCCCACCTTGGCAAGACACTGCCCAAGAAGTTCACGACCAGTGGTGTGGACCACGGTCCGTGAAGGGGTACGTGGACATGCCTTAGTGGCTTGGGATTATAGGCCAAGTGGCCAAGACACTGCCCCAAGTCAACGAGGCAATTCACGAGCCATCCAAGTGACAACGGCCCGTCAAAGTGCCCGTGAAGGTGCCTTAGAGTTTGAGCGTGTTCTAGGGTGATGGATTGTTTGGGGAGCTACTTTAAAGTGTATCAAGGGCACCACCACTAACTTTGGTACCCTTCACGATCCATCCAAGTGGTCGTGGTGCCTGTGTATATATATATAGTTTTAATTCATTAACCACCCAAATTAAGTCATTCAAAATACAAAACCCCAAATCACTCTCTCTCAATAAATGTCTCTCTAGAATGAACCGAAAACTTCAAGAAGAAAAAAGAGAAGAAGAGAAGGAAAAGGGAAGCATCTTAGGTCTAATTTGCCCCATTGATTCAAGATTTTTTAAGGTATGTGAAGCTTTTTAATCCATGGGTTCTCCCACCCATGGAGCCCCCATAGTTTTCCCCAATTGTTAATCCAAAATACCCCAACCTAGCGAGGGTAGTGATTGCATTGTGTGTAGGGATTGATTGTGACTCCAATCTAGTGGATAGCATTCAATTCTATTTATATGATGATTATATGATATTTTTCATGTGAATTCCTTGATGAACCCGAATCTAAGTTGATGAAGGTGATCATGGTGGGCTTAAGCCATTAAAGGTGAAATTGAAGGTTCACGAGAAACCTTCCTAAATCAATGTCTTGAGTGGTAATTGATCAAAGTTAGGATCATGTGAATATGAATTGAACTAGACCTTGCTGATTAGTATTGTTCTTTACTTGTAAAGTTGAATTGAACCTTAAAGATGAATTACGTCTAGATTCACCTAGTAATGAAGAATGTGATGAGAATTGCTTAAGAAGGGGTCGATTACTTGAATGTCTTGTAAACTAGATATGAATAAGGATAAAATGAATTAAAGCTTGTGATCTTAGGTTTTGGTGTTAGCTGTATCTAGGGACTGAATGGATGAAAGTGATAGAATCACTTGAACATAGATAGTGGTCAAGGACATCCTTCCATGACATAAACTTTTTAAGCCAGGCTTACCAAGTAAACCTTAGGGTGTATGATTGACTCCAAATCGATATGAAAATGAGAAAGAGTGTCAAAAAAGATAGGGTCCGGACTCAAAGAAGAGAGGAGAACATCACCTAGTTGATGTGAGGACTATCCAAGTTTAAGGGAGAGCTCTTACATAGTAGAGTGTGGGTTTTCCAATAGTTAGGTCTCATGAGATGGGATCCTTCACATAGTTGAGTTAAGGTTTCCTAGTAGAGATCTCCATATCCTATAGAATAATACATGCTTGAGAAGCATCTTATAGGGTCCAAAGTATAATGAACTAAGACTTACTAAATGAAGTAACTCATAGGGTTCATGAGTATAGATGAACTTAGACATACAAAAAGTGGTATCTCATAGTGTTCATGAGTAAGGATGGACTTAGACATGCTTAAAATAGCATCTCGTACGGTCCATGTGAATAGGTAACTTAGACATACTTTTTCACGAGCCGAGAGCACCCCTAAGTCATGATGCAGCATGTTCGACCTCTCGAAGGTCTTATACAAGCCTCTTAGCATTCATTCATCACATAGGTATGAAAAGTAGTGCGGAATTAATACTTTTCACAATAAAGTGAATAAGGAATCTCTTTTATAAAATGTAAGAAGAACTATGTCTCATCACAAGCCATCTTAGACACATCTCATTATCATAGGGTTCATGGTCCTTACATTGAACGAAAGATACAATTCTTATACAAAGTCTTTAACGAAAGAAAACTAGACATAATATCTATGTCCTCGAAAATATGAGGACATACTAAGAGTCTTGAGAAAACAATCTAATTCCCAAGCTTCAACTCTAAGAATCCTCCCTTTCCACCACCTACGCTTGCAGAAAACATTTCAGTTGAAATATGTTTTTCATGCTATTTTGATAAAACTTCATGAACCAAGTGTAAAAGACATCATACAAGTCAATCATTAACATACAAGGCAATATTCCCATAATTCTCAACATATGACCATATTCATTAAGTAACCCATTAACCATTTAGACTCTCTTATCTAAAGTTATCCTAAAAGAATGATTAATCCAACAAACGTCAATCTCTTTTTGGTTAAGTTTTTTCAGTAGTATATGAGGTTTGGTGTTAACTCATGTATTTTTTTATTAAATATAGTATTAATGTATCCAATTATACTTGTATTGACAAATCAATCTTTTAAATTGGATAGATTACTTATGTATCGATATATACTTGTACGCACAAATCATCTCTTCAACTTGCGTTAATATTACAATACAAATATCTACGTATATAATTATTTTACTATATACAAATTTAACAATCACATAAACCTCAATCTCTTTTTTTCATATTCTTCCTTTACTAGTTTTCCTTATAACTATAGTCATTATAATGGAGAAAACAAAATAATTATTCAATCGAACCCCTCCAAAAATAGATGAAAATATAGATTGATACAAATATAATCTTCGTAAAAAAGAGAGAAAATCAATTAAAAGATACTCGATGAATTCAAATCACAAAAATTGCTCCTAGAATCATCAAAAAGATCTTAAATTGGATGTGATATAGGAATATTGATGAAAGAGAAAGTATTAATGAGGGTAAAAATGAAAAACTCATCATATAAAATGTGCCTAGACATAATTAATTATTCATGTAATAATAATTATCCTATTTAATATTTAATGACTTCCCTTATTATTTGTATATAATTCACTTTGCTATATATTGTGTAGTTATATTCATATAACATTAAAAAAAGGTTATAGCTATTTATTTTAAATATATATTGATGTTTGACCTATTATGTAGTTTTTCCTAACTACTACTGAACATTATTTCTTAGGGGGCTTTTTAACTCATTTCCCTCGATTTATTATTGTGTATACAACACTGTATACTAGTGTATATTGGTATGTATATCAGCTTGATTTTCGGCTTTTCGAGACGTGTTTCAGCTTTCTTTATCTTGTATCTGAGCTTTAAACTTCTCAACAATAGTCAAGACTTGAATTAATAAAAAAGGATTTGTTGGATTTTGAACCAACTCGAGATGAAAGTGAGCAAAGAATTCCATTATGGGAAAGTAAAGGAAAAGATCAAAAGGCAATTAATATCACTTAATCCAAAAAAACACATAATGGGGGATTAATGACACTCTAAAAATGCAACAAAAACTAATAAAAAAGGCCAAATTACAAAAATCAGGTAAAATCTCAATTTATCCCTTAAAAGTTTAGAATTACATAAATCCCTCAAACGGATACAATAATATAAGCGTTGATACATTAAAAAGAGGATCGGATACATTAATGGCCAAAAAATCAAAGCGCTGATGCGTTAAAAAAGATGAGCTCACACACATGTCATTGAAGGGATTGAAATTATTCAAGTTGATCATTCTTAACTACTCGAATGAAAATGCTAAAATGCATCTCATTTTTATTTAACAAAGCACAATCCGCACACTGAAAGACCAAATAAGGTGTAATCAAATTACTGGCAGCTAATGTTATACTTAAAGAGATCAACATGCTATACACACATGAAAAGACTAACGCCAATAAACTCATGTAATCTTATGAACAAAACTTGAACTTTAACAAACTAAAATATTAGGTAGAAAAATTGTTCTAACCGTCAAAACATGCAGTGAGATAATCACCTTAAGCAACATCAAGAATGAAAGAAAGGGATAGACAAATACCAACTGAGTTGACGCTAACTTAAAAATAGACAATAAAATTTCATTTTAGTATTTTTTTAAGGGTGAAGAAGATAATTAAGAATATATAAGTGAAAAGCTAATCAGCAATATAGCAGAACACTTTAACAATTAATGAGAATTTAACACAAGAAAAATACTCAATCAGATAGTCTTTCGACTCATCTTAAACTCAGCTTTAACCAAATCGAACTCAAGGAATGGAAGATAACAAGGAATATATAATAAATATTATTAGAAACGAGATTTTAAAGATGCAAAATGCTAAAATATGGACTAGGATACTTAATTCTGGATGTAAAGGCACAGACATCCCCAAAAGGAAAATAAAGTAGTGAGTTACTCGACTCGTACGACTTATACTAACTGAAATAAGAACAAAATGCAAACATCCTTCATATATAAGACAAAGAAAAACGAAATCACAAATAGAAGATGAATCAAAATTTCCTGACTGAATCGTAACTTCACAGTTAACCGGATGAGGTAACAGTGGAATAAAAGGATTTCAACAAGGAGAAACAAAATCGAGACCGAACAGAATCATCAAGATTTCAAGCAAACAAAAACCAAGTAAACAGCATAAATAGCAAACATCTTACACCACCGATTTGCAGTAAACATAAATAGCAAACAAGTTACACCTTGTAGGAAATACAGAAGGAGAATACTATCTTTAGAGAATACTCAAGTTTTATATAGGCTACTTAAGGCCACTTGATATGATTACAATCATCAATTACATCTCTATTTATACTAGTAATAATGTATATTAAAGATCTTGTACAAATAACTAGATACATGTATCACAATTTACTAGATACATGTATTACGATATTACGAAATTCTAAGAGACTTCTTTTGAAAAACTAAGAGACAATATTGAAATAATAAACATCAAGGTGTGAATGCATTAATTCAAACACTCCCCTTAATATTACATTAATACTTTAGAATAGTAATATTGAAGATTTTGAAGCTTAACCCTAGGCTTGAAACTTAGAAATTTGATTATAAATAGAGTGAGTTTTTTGGGTCTAGACTAGACCTATAATAACGTGGGTATTGTTAGTTTTGGAATCTTATGGTGATTACATATTTGAATAGATTGCATTTATTTGGAAAGCAGACGAAAGGGCAAGGCTCATGTCCTAGAGTGATTGTTCGACTATTTGAGGCAAGTGAATTTCTAAACTTTTGTAAAGTGTATGGAATGTGTGTATTTCCTTGTGGTATATGTTAGGGAGTAATGGGAATTTGTGATGGGTTAATTTGCCCATATTAATTAATTCTAATAATTCAAAAGGGGTGAATAAGGCAATGTGATTAATTATTTGTGTGAGATGTGTTGAGAACAGAGAATGGGTTGAAAGACTTATTGAATCATTGTTGATATTGTGTATCGTGATTGTGTTGTTGTGAATTGTGCAATGTTATGAAAATGGTCATATCGTGATTATTTGTGTGAACATACCATTTGCATTGTTCTGAGACATGGTTGTGACATGTGTTATATGAGTTGAGAAAGAATAAGAAACTAAAGAGTATGTACAATTGCAAAGGACGTATGGCGCACCGCGATGGATACTATATTTAAAGGGACGTATCGCGCGCCATGATGGATACTATATTTTGAGGGATGTATCGCGCACAGGTTACTATTATCGAGGATCGTATCGCACGCCGCGATGGATGCATGGATAGATATGTCCCCCCTTGGTTCCGGATTGAGAGAGAACGGGTGTGTATCATTAGATCATACATGCATCACTATACCTGACATTACATTTCATTACATTGCATTTCTTTATTATTGGTGAACTTGATCTTGTGTGTTGCTCATCTTGTGAGTGCCTTTGTGAAACTTGTGACTGATGAATATTGAGCTTGTTGTTGAAGATATGAAACTGTTAGAGTGTTGTTGTTGAGGATATGAAATTGTTAGAGTGTTGTTGTTGGGCTATGGGTTTTGTAAACTGTGAACTGTTAGGTTGGACTGATTTTATGCAGGATGTAGTTGTGGAGGTTCGGATGGGGTGTAAGGAGTACCCGTATTTTGTTCCTTAGCTTATGTTTAGGGATTTACTTGTTGAGTACCGTGTGGTTTGGTACTCACCCCTTGCTTCTATAATTTTTTGTAGGTTACTAGCCCGGACCTTTGTAATATATTCTCTTCTTTTTCGAGGCTTCTTGGAGATTTGTGAGGTAGCTGTTTTTCATCTCAGCAGACCTTCTTACTCTTATTTATGATTTTGGTCTACTCTAGAAACAATGTCATATGAGACTTATATTTCTTTTGATTTAATTGTAATACTTTAGAGGTTTGTACACGTGACAACCAAATTTTGGGGGTATTTTTGAGTTTATTATGGAATTTCTGCATTTTATTGTAATAGTTGAGTTTTAGGCTGACTTGTCTTGGTGGGATAAGATGAGTGTCATCACATTCATTTTTGGGTCGTGGCAGACACAACTTAGAATCTTTTCCAGAACTTTTTGGTCAGAAATTGTATCACCATGATTTTTCATTTCATTAATAATATTCATGACTCTTGTGCAATATTCATCTATTTTTTTCAGATTCTATCATGTTCAAGTTTTGAAACTCTCTTCTAAGAGTTTGAAGACTTATAGTGTGTACCTTTTCATCACCGTATACCTCGGTTTCTAGAGACTCCCAAGCTTCCTTTGAGTCTCACAAGAAGAAATTTTCACAAAATATACCCTTGAAACTCCCATCTGGATTTTGCTCAAGGCTTTGACATCTTGACGATATTTAGCCACAAGATTTTTCATCTCTGCTGCTGTAAGCTCACCATTGTTGTCTGACTCTTTAAAGCCATTTGCAACAATAGTCCACAAACCTTCAGCTTTCATATGTGTTCTCATTCTTATCTTTCAGTATTCAAAATCAGATCCATGAAAAAATGGAATAAGAACAACTGAAAAATCAACACCTTCATTTGTTTTGGATGTCATATTTTTTTTCACCTAACCCAAGATTATGAACGAAAACATGCTCTGATAACAGTTTGTAGGAAATATAGAAGGAAAATACTATCTTTAGAGAATGCTCAAGTTTTATATAGGCTACTTAAAGCCACTTGAGATGGCTACAATCATCATCTACATCTCTATTTATACTAGTAATAATGTAAATGAAAGGTCTTGCACAAATATCTAGATACATGTATCACAATTTACTACATACATGTATTACAAAATTCTAAAAGACTTCTTTTGAAAAATTAAGAGACAATATTGAAATACTAAACATCTAGGTGTGAATGCATAAATTCCAACACACCTCGGGTCTGGGCTCAAGGTCGCAATTTGCTGCTGGATTTCTAGGCTGAGCAGCTACTCGACTGAGCTCGGTCAATTTTGTGTCTGAAAAAAAATAAAAAGGAGACGTACATGGGTGGTTTTTGTATCGTTAATGTAAAACCCCAAAAAAATTTAATGTAAGGCCCAAACTATTCTTTATTTGCATATAAGGTCTTATTGAGTAATTCTTAAATTTTTCATATATGTAATGGTAAATTCTTTAGTATGGAAATGATTTTGGATATCAATTAAGGTCAATAAAAACTCCTAGAACAAAGTTTAGTTAAAAGTTTCGTTCCCGATTAAGTTTTGAAATAAGAATTTACTTAGGTCAACTTAAAAAGACCATATCTCTTAGAAACAAGTTATGTGGTTCATAACCAATCAAATTAAAGGTAATTAATCTTCTTTTCAATGCCACCAATTTCACAACAATCCGATTTTTGTGTAAAAGATTATGAACATTTTAGTAATTTGATATAGTGAAGTGACGAATTAGCTGACGGGAAAACATTAAAAGGGTCGTTTTGTCTTTTTACCTCTAAGAAAATCCTAAACAAATTCCTTGACTAATGAAAGACCCAAAACAATCAGATTTTCATCTCTCAATTCATCATTCTCTTCTCTCTCAAACCCTAAGAAAAATCAAAGTAGAAGACTGTCACGATCCGAGACCACACCCTAGAAGATATGGCACTCTCGAAGTGCAACCGGCGTACTTGACCTCTCGGAGGTCTTGTACAAGCCCTTCCGTATCGTTCATCCCATATAAACATATGAAAAGTAGTGCGGAATTAAACCTTTTCACAAACATTCTATAAGTCTTTAAAATATCTTTCATATAAAACTCATAGGAAATACTAAGTCTCATTTCACCAAATCTTAGATATAAGAATACTTTGGGACACGGCCCATACACAATAGAAATATAGTACTACTAAGTCTATTATAATACTTCGATAAAGGAAATAAAAGACATATATGTCCTCGAGTCAAATGAGGACATACTTCAACTTGCTTGAACGATCTTCTAATCCAAGCTTGGCTCTCCAAAAGCACCTTCACCTATGAATAACTTTAGAGATAGATAAAAGCATGGAATTAGTACAAACACATGTACTAAGTATGGCATAACGAATTAAAATCATCAAAAAGGACATTTATTAGAAACATGTTTTTTTTTATTAAAACATCATATCATAATCATAAGAATAACGTATAACACCTTAGAAACCCATAATAAATCACTTAATCAATTTATCACATTTCTATGAACATTACAGTGAACTTAGCCAATTTACAGTGAACTACCTTAAGCTTTACAGTGAACTCACTTGCATGCAACAGTCTCACTAAAATCTATCCTAAGACTCACTTAAGTAAGACAAAGAGAGACTGCCCATACACCCTCTCTAGGCATACCTAAATGATCCTTAAGACCATACATAATGAGATACACACACTTACAATACATCAAACACATGAACATGAGATCTTCCTACCAAAGGTGATTCTAAGTCTCACTTGAGTGAGTTGTGAAGCGACCGCCCATACAATCCCTTACACACACACTTAATAGATCCTATATACTACCTAAGATAGAATCATTCTCACTAAATACAACAACATATAGACGATATGACATTATCCTTCCAAAGGCTATCAAAAGACTTACTTAAGTAAATCAAGAAGATAACGTCCATGATTGACCTCTTCAAGATTACCTAAATAACCCTTAAGACTACCTAAGGCTTAGATCATGTCTACATAATCAACCAACTTCCCTAACTAGAGTCATTCCTAAGACTTATCTAGGTAAGATACGAAGTGACCATTCCTATGCCCCTTTCACACCTTAACTAGACAACCCTTAACTACTCTAGATAAGTACTTCTTCATTTAACATGTTTTCTTAACGTAAGTCATTACATTCATTAATTCATTTAAGACTCATTCATCACATAACAAAATTCAAGTAATGGTCTTGGACAAGACCTAGGGACTCTAACTAACACCTTCAAAGCCTATTGTGAAATGTCTAGATAGCGTCACATACCACCACCTAAACTTCATAGAACTTCTCTAATGCTAGTAGGTATCCCACATGATGAGAATAGGAAATAACCGACATAGACCATGATAGATAAACATGGAATCCGGAGTTCTAACCTACTCCGATGAGGGTGTTCTACTTGCCAAGGGTAGAACTAGGACACATCCCATGTAGGCACATGGTTAAGGAATATGAAGGGCTTTTATGTACTCTAGTCTCATTCTCAAGTAGAGATACATTGTACTCTAGTCACCGTCTCAAGTAGAGCTACTTCCCATAACATACTCACTCGGTGTTAGCCTTTGTTCTCATAGAGTAATTGACATTAAAGGTTCATACAAAGGGGTTCCATATCTAGTTCATAACTCAATCACATTCACCCTACCAAAGAGGTCCACTAGGGCTACCTTACAATGGCGACATAGATAGCTCATCATGACTTTCCTAAGGATGATATAATGTCATTCCAGCCAATCAAAGTTAAGTCCATCATTCATACAAGAAGGATACCATTACGGCTATCGACTTCAATGTTCATAACCTTACCACAAGCTTTAGGTTCCACGTACATGACTTCCTAACATCATTTAAGGTCTCACATATCATTAATTCATACATGACAAGGGTTCACTAAGATTACCTAGTCAAGACATCTCATATTCACATATCATTCATACATGTGTCAAGTAAGGGACACAAGTCTACCAAAGAAGACACAACATACTTTACTTTATTATATATTGCATATCATTCTTTGAAGCACTTAGGAATGACCCTTATCATATTTATGTCACCCTATACATTACTATAACATCATCAATATAACCATTATAGACTCATATAGTCAAGTAGGAACAATCATGCATCAACTCTAAGACTACACATACAAAGACATGGTCATAGTCTAACATGATCACCTAACAACTTCAATAGAAGAACACATACTTTCACTTATTCACATGTAGATAGATATGCTCATACTTCACATAAATCAATTACACAAATCATCATAATACTTCAAGTAGTGCCGACAAGGCCATGATCATGAATACATAAAGTAATGCCGACAAGGCCACATCAATTGCAAGTAAGGCACATAGCACCGCCACCATAAGTGGACCATACCAATCATAGCGTAATTAAAGTCTAATGAAAATAAAATAAAGAGAATCAGGGCAGTGTACCACCAATCCATTCTCACCACTTCAATCCATAGCTAAATCATCCAATTCAATACCATAAGGCCCTTACCCATGGCCATGAACATCAATTCAATACAATTATCACAATACTCTATGAATCTAAGTCAATTCAATATATATTTATGAATCTAAGATCAATTAGACATCAATTGAATACAATTCTTACATCATTCAATATTTCATAGAAAACTACACTAGAATTCATAAGCATTAATACAATATCACTTAACCCATAAATTAGTCAAAAACTAGGGCTCATCAATTACATGGGTTCATAGGTTAATTGAGTTAAAATCATCAAATTAAGAACAATTCAATCAATATTCAATGCTTTAAAACCTTTAATGCAAGAACCCATGGATTGATTTCAATTTAGAAAACTCATCCTTTAAGAACTCTTTGAAAATCACTTTGAAGATTGTCTCCTTGATGAATAGAGTTTCAAGGATCAAAAACCATACCTCAATGATTTTAATCCACGAAATTGATGAATAAGCACCACTCAAATCTCTAATCCAAGCTCTTCCTTGAGTTTTTGCTTCAATGGAGTTCTAGAGAATTTCTAGGATGTTTTTGGGTTTTGATTTTGAAGAATGAATTCTCCAAAGTGTTTAAGGCTTATAAACATGTGTAAAATACCCAAAGTACCCCCAAGTAACCGCCCTTTCTCTTATTTGATGTGGGGTGAATTTACCACTTCACCCCTAGAAATTACAGTAAGCTGTGAAATTGACATCCCTCACATACGGCTCCAAACGACGGCCCGTTTCCTAACCAACGGACCGTCCTGATGGTCCGTGGTTTAGGACTGAGGCTGGTTGTTGGAAGCTTGACCTGTCATGCCTAAGTATTTACCCACGCCCTCAATTGACGGGGTATCGACCAGGATACAGGCCGTCGATTGCCTCAGTCGATTGGGCTGGTCTAAGACAACTTTTGGCTCAAGGCAAGGTCCTTCCTCAAGGACCCTTGGATGGTCCTTGAGGATGTTTGCCCGGACGTTTCAACACAAATATGTCCGTATATGTTTTATTTAGGACCTACCATATCAATTTCGTCCAAAAAGAACACATAAAACGCGTCGAAACATACCAAGACACACAAGGTCGTTTCAAGGCAAACCTTTCGAACGTCATGAACGTTCTTGGACGTTTGACCTCCAAACTTCATGAAACCTCACACACTGCCTATAAACACTTTAATAACTCATATAATGACCTCATTAACTCATGAAACACACACATAGGCACATAACCACACATGAGGCACATAGGTGACTTAGTCATCGAACGTCTTAGTCGTCCCTTGACGTTTCACTTCAAAATCACCTAAGACTCTAAACACTGACTCAATACCACATTATAAATCATTTTAGGACGTTAGACCCTCATTACAACCATGTTAGTCTCTAGATTCACCTAATTCATTTTTGAGGTATTACAAAGACTCCATTCAAAATTCGTTCAATCTTTTGCAAGATAAGTCTTTCTCCCAGAATT
This sequence comes from Solanum sitiens, assembly GCA_016801875.1. NCBI lineage: Eukaryota > Viridiplantae > Streptophyta > Magnoliopsida > Solanales > Solanaceae > Solanum > Solanum sitiens. The sequence continues at coordinate 73,886 of JABWTJ010001112.1, read as the reverse complement.
TCAATCTTTCACGCTCAAATTCCTCCATAAAACTATGAATCTCTAATTAAAATCATAATTTTTTGCCAAAGATTTTTCAAGAAACTAATTCTAGAATCTCAAGAAAGGTTTTTTTAATTGTTCTCCTTTAAGTTAGGGTTTCAAGGCTTCTAATCAAGTTAATCTTCAAGATTTTTCAAGATTCATCAAGAAACTTACTGTTCCAGGTATGTAAGACTATCATAGCGTTGGATAGTTCGTCCTCACTCCCTACATCTACTTTCAAATCAGTAAAAGAGTAATTTAGGATTCTATCCCTAGAATTGAGTATTTTTTAGATGAGTTGATTTTGAGTTCTTGATTCTTTTTTAAATTCTATTTCTAATTATAGAATTGCTATATGTTATTCAATAAGATCATTGAGTTAATTCGTTCATGTCTATAATTCAGCATGAACTGTACTTTGAAAAATAAATTTTGAAAATATTTTAAAGCCAACATTTGAGTTTTAATACGTGTTTTTGAGGAAGTAAAGGTGAGTTTTGAGAAAGAGTTTCTAAAACATGATTAGTATAACAATCGAGTATGTCATCAATGTTTAAGCAGTATGGTGTCTAGTTATGTCATCAATGTTTAAGCAGTATGGTATCTCGTTATGTCATCAATGTTTATGTAGTATGACTTCCTGATTCATCAATGAGTATATCACAATATGATTTTGATATATTTTTAGAAAGAGTTTTCGAGTATGAATTGAGTTAGAGTATAAGGGAACTAAGTATTTCCAAAGGTATCAGTTTTTACATTGATAAAAGAGAAATTTTGATTTCTAAATAAGTTATGAGTTCAAAGATATTTCAAGAGGTAATTTTGAAGAGCAATTACTATTTTAAGAGGGTAGTTTGAGCAACTATCTCAAACAAGAGGAAGAGTTATGTTTTTAAACATATGAGCATGAATTATATATATGATTGACAGTAGTATTGAACACTGATGTGGGAATGAGTTGAGATAACTCAAAATTCTCATAAACCTAGGACAGTTCTGGCAGCGTGGGCGAGACATTGTATCATCATGTAGCTCATAGTGATGGTTGTTGGTTGGACAATCTCTCAATAGAGTTAAAGTGAATTTTATATATCAGTTATTATGAATGTTCAGAGATGAGAAAGTTATTTGTAAAACTTTAAATGATTTAACTCCTTTATTTCATTATACTTAGCTTGATAACATTATTATCTATTGCAGTCCTTTCTTTCAGTTGTTTGTTATTCAGTTATATTACATACTCGTACATTCAATGTATTGATGTCATTCGACTTGCTGTCACGACCCGAAACCACACCCTAGAAGTTAGGGTGCAATCTTGGATTGCGACCGGCGTATTCGACCTCTCGGAGGTCTCATACAAGCCTATCATATCATTCATCGCATATACATAACGAAAAGTAGTGTGGAATTATAACTTTTCATCAAAACAATATAGAAGTCTTAAAACTCTTTCATATATAGTAATAGGAAAATACTAAGTCTCTAATCATCATCTTAAGACACGATAATACTTGGGACACGGCCCATACGAATTTAAAACATACTACTATATAGTCTATTACAAAACTTCATGAAAGAAACATAAAATGACATATATGCCCTCGAGTCAAGTGAGGACATACTTCAAACTTCTTCTTGAACGATCTCCTAGTCCAAGTCTTCTTCCCAAAGCTCTTCACCTACCAAGAACTATATAGATAGAAATAAAAGCATGGAATTAGTACAAACACATGTACTAAGTATGGCTTAATGCATAAAATCATGAAAAAGGACATTTATTGGAAATATGCATCTTTTCATTTAAATATCATAATATCATCATAAGAATAACATTTATCAACTTAGAATCACATAAGAGATCATTTAAAACGAATTACATAAATTTAGGACTCACTTCATAGTGAGCTCACTTCACTGAACTTCACTGTTACAGTGAAGTCCAAATCCTTCCCTACCAACCACTTCCTAGCATGTAGCCTTCTCAATAAAGTCATCCTAAGATTCACTTAAGTCACACAAAGAGAGACCGCCCATACACCCTCTCTAGATGTGCCTAAACGATCCTCAAGATTACTCATAATGAGTCACATACACACCTATAATACACCAACATACAAGACATATAAGATATGACAATCTCCCCTACCAAGGCTATCAAAAAGACTTACTCAAGTACTCCTAGAAAAGAATGCCCATACATTCACTTCAAGGATACCTAAATAATACTTAAGACTCCTAGGCTTAGATCATGTCAAACACATCAAACAACTTCCCTAACTAGAGTCATTCTCAAGAATTCCAAATATAAGACATGAAAAGATCATCCTTTATTCCCTCTTCACACTTTAACTAACGAATCCTTAAGTCACTTTAGATTAGGTATTTATACATATACATACTCTATATCATTAAGTCATTAGTTCATTAGTTCATTTAGGAGACATACCACACATAAAGGACATTCAAATAATGGTCTTAGATAAGACCTAGGAACTCTTACTAACATCTTCAAAGCCTATTGTGCAATGTCTAAGTAGCGTCCCATACCACCACCTAAACTTCATAGAACTTCTCTAATGCTAATAGGTATCCCATATGATGAGAATAGGCAATAACCGACATAGACCATGGTAGCAAAGCATGGAATCCGAAGTGCTATCCTACTTCGATGAGGTGTTCTACTTGCCAATGGTAGAACATAGACATCCCATGTAGGCACATGGTTAAGGAATATGAACGGCGTACTTAGTATTCTAGTCTCATACATAACTAGAACTACTTCCCCTTGCCATACTCACTTGGTGCTAGCAAAGTTCTCATAGATCAATTCACATTAAGGTTTATACAAATGGGTCCCATATCTAGTTCATGACCCAATTACATTTACCCTACCAAAGCAAGGTCCACTAGGGCCATCTAACTATGGTGACAAGAAGCTCATCATGACTTTCCTAAGGTATGATATGATGCCGTTCCAGTCAATCAACCTTATGTCCATCATTCATTACATGAAGGATACCATTACGGCTTACTACTTCACCATTTATAACCTTACCACTTGGTTCAAGGTTCCACATATATGACCCTCTTATCATTATGCAAGGTCTCACCTATATTCATTTATTCAAGACTAAGACCCTTTAGGTTCATAAGTCAAAACATCACATATTCACAAAAGCATCAAGTAAGGGACACAAGTCTACCTAAACAAGACACAACATACATCCATTTAACACATATAGCCTATCTTTCTTTAGACACTTAGGAATGACCCTTAACCTTATTTAGTCAACAAAATCATTGCCTTAACATTCTCAACTTAACCATTTTAGACTCATCTAGTCAATTTAGGAACAACTATGTATCAACTATAAGACTACACAATTAACACATAGCCATAGCATAACATGAGTACCTAAATAGTATCAATAGAATAGCACATACTTTCACATATAGTAGATATGATCATAGATTACCAAATCAACAACAAAAATAGCTATATAACATCAAGTATTGCCGATTTAATATACTAAAAGTAACGCCGACAAGGCCACATCAATACACCTAACACCGCCACCAAAGGTGGACCAAACCAAACATAACATAATTGAAGTATAATTAACATTGAATAAGAAGAAATAGGGCAGGGTACCACCACTTCATCATCAACACATCAAGCCAATACCAAATCACCCAATTCAACATCATAAGGCCCTTACCCATGGCCATGAACACCAATTCAATACACAATTATGAAAATCAATGAAATCTAAACCTATTCAACATAGATTCAAAAATATAATTCCTATTTCATAACAATTGAATACAATTCTTACACCATTAGAAAGCCCATAGAAACTACACATGAATTCACCAACATTAGACCAATATCAAGTAACCCATAAGTTAGTCAAAATCTAAGGTTCATCCATTTCTTGGGTTAATAGGTAATTTAGGTTAAAATCTTCAATACAACATCAATATAATCCATAATAGACGTTTGAAAACCCTTAATGCAAGAACCCATGGTAGAATCATGAAATTGGACAATTAATCTCTAAAAACTTTAGAAAACATCTTTGAAAGTTGGGTTCCTTGATGAAACGAGTTTCAAGGATAAAAAGTCATACCTCAATGAAGCTAATTCTTCACATTGATGAAGAATCTCCACTAAATTCGCCACACCAAGCTCTTCCTTGATTTTGGACTTCAATGGAGTCTTAGGGAATTTCTAAGGTATTTTGGGATTTTGATTTTGAAGAATGAAATCTTCTAAGTGTTAAAGCCTTATAAACACCTTTAAAATACCCAATATACCCTTAGGGAACTGCCAAACCTTCCATTTAGAAGTGGGCTGAAATTAAATTTCACCCCTCAACTTACAGTGAAACGGCACGCAGAACTTGGCACCATCGACGAGGCAGTCGACGGACCATTTGTCCACAAATGGACCTTCCTGTCCTCCCGTCGATTGGGTCAGGGGTTGGACGTGGTTCCTCAACATTTCCCAGCCTAATTCCAAACCCACAGAACCATCGACGGACCATCCTTGGACCTACGGACCGTCCTTTGGTCCGTGGTTTAGGACAAGGTCTCATCATCGATGGACTGCCCATCGATGGGACGTAGGTCCACTTACGGTCCGTCCTGTCCTCCGTCGATGGGTTCAGAGGCTTGGGACAGGTATCTTAGCCACCCAGGCTAAGTACCTACCCACTCCCATCACCCACGGACCGTCGACCAGCCCATTGGCCTTCGATTGGCTTCCGTAGGTGAGGCTGCCTTGGGCAGTCTTGGCCTCCGACATGGGTCCTTCCTCAAGGACCCTTGCTTGGTCCTTTGGGATGTTTGCCCGGACGTTTCCAACCCAAACATGAACGTATACGATTTTAGGACCTCTCACATGAATTTCACTCAAAACGAACACGTAAAACTCGACGAAACATGCCTAGACACACAAGGTCATTTCAAGGCACATTGTTCGAATGTCATGAATGTTCTTGAGTGTTTGACCTCCAAACTTCTCGAAACTTGACACACTACCTATATACATCATATTATACTTATTTAAGACCTTATAACCTCAATAGTCACACATAAACACATAGGCCCTCACATGAGACACTTAGGTGACTTAGTCGTCGAACGTCTTGGTTGACCCTTGATGTTTGGCTTCCAATGCACCTAATACTTTAGCTACTTTCTCAATACAACATTATAGTCACATTAAGGACCTTAGACCACCTTGACAACCAATTCTAGGATCTAGATAACCTAAGTCATTTTCGAGGTCTTACATTCTCCCCCACTTGGACAACATTCGTCCTCGAATGACACTTGCCACTCTCTGAATACTTTCAAGATTAGAGAATCAACTTAACAGCACATAACCACACCATATCATTCTCAATGAAGGAGAAAACATCAATTTCACAAGATCAAGAGATTCACAACACAACAAGGAACAAGAATACCTTTCTATAACTCATTATGCTACAAAACTCTCATGCTTTATTCCAAATAGCGAAAACTCATTTTATATTTATTAATATACTGATACACATCAGTTCTAACCACTTAAAAACCATTTTAGACCAAATAATCAATTAGTCATATTTTCAAAATTTTTACAGTGAACAGTGAATAGTGCTACAGTGAATTTTAGGCCTTTTTTTCAGAAATGCAATCTTAGGCAATTCATGATATAGACATGCTAATATGCAAAGTAAAATCATATAAACACCTTTTACAACATGCTCATAACTCAATAAAACACACAATGCAAGAAATTAAAGAAATTCAATTTCAACCAAACTCCTAAACATCATGCACATGCAACAATTTCTAGCACAATTCTAGCCATACTCCCCCACTTAGAAGGAACTCATACTATAACAAGAAGAATAAGGACTTAACAATATCATCATCACTCTCATCCGGCTTCTCACCTCTAGTCCGGAGTGCATAGAAACGCCTCTTAGTTGGAGCATCTTCTTTTGGAGCACTAGGATCAACCTTCTTACCCTCCTTCCTAGAAGCAATGTTTGGACAATCTCTCACTTGTGCCATCTTTTCCACATCCAAAGCAATTTCCCGTACCCACTAGACACTCACCATAATGTTTCTTACCACAAGTGTCACATGTAGGTTTGTCATCTTTGGAACTACCTCCTTTCTCAACCTTGAACTTAGCACCCCTAGATTCTTCTTGAGTTTGAGCCCTCTTTTTGAACCTAGGTTGCACTTGATCACTAGCAACACTCCTTTTCAAGTTCCTTGACATACTCCTAAGTTTAGACTCTTCTATTGATTGTGCATACACCATGAGTCTAGCCAAAGTCATATCATTATGCAACATAGCCATACGGCATTCCTCCCTCACTAAGTCGGCCACACCCGTCATAAAGCGACTTATTTCATCCCTTGGATTAGACACTAGGGAAGGTGCATACCTAGACAAAGTTGAGAACTTCAAAGAGTATTCCTCAACACTCATATTGCCTTGCTTGAGATTGATAAACTCTTCCACCTTAACCTCTCTCCTCTCTCGGGGAAAGTACTTACCAAGAAAAGCTTCCTTGAATTCTTCCCACTCAATAGGACCCAACTCCATTGGCCTATTATCCTTCCATTGAGTGTACCAAATTTGAGACACATCTCTTAATTGATAAGAAGCCAACTCCGCCTTCTCCCTAGATGTAACCCCCATAGCACTCAAAACCTTGTACACACCATCAAGGAATTCTTGGGGATCTTCATTCACCTTAGCGCCAAGAAAGATTGGAGGATTCAAACTCACAAAGTCTCTCAACCTAGATGACATAGTGCTCTCCATAGCATTAACCCTAGGCACCATGTTCAAGTTAGCTTGAGCCGTTACGGCTCGGGCTAAAGCAAGCAAAGCCTCTCCAATCACCCTATTAGACAACTCCGGCACCTCATTTCCTCCTTCCATATTAGGGGCATGATCACCTTGAGGAGTCACTTGAGCACCTTGATCACCTTGGACACCTTGCTCATCTTGAAGAACTTGCTCAACTTGCTCAACTTGAGGAGGAGATTCCTCATTCACCCTTCCCTCTTCCATCCTTGTAGCGGCCATCCTTCTATTATTCATCTCCTACAAACACAAGGAAACACATTTAGAAGGATACTCATAACATTACTTTACCGCACGAACATAGGAGTAGCAATGAAGGGAAACACTATTGTCCTATAGCCTCTCGCCCATAGATGTGTCGCGACTCACAACAATGGTCAAGACTCTACTAGACGTGACTTTTCAAGACTTTTTGATTCCTAAGACCACTTTTATTAACCTATGCTCTGATACCAAGATTTTCATGACCCAAAACCACACCCTAGAAGTTAGGGTTCAATCTTGGATTGCGACCGGCGTATTCAACCTCTCGGAGGTCTCATACAAGTCTATCATATCATTCATCGCATATACATAACAAAAAGTAGTGCGGAATCAAAACTTTTCATAAAAACAATATAGAAGTCTTAAAACTCTTTCATACAGTAATAGGAATATACTAAATCTCGAATCATCATCTTAAGACACGATAATACTTGGGACACGGTACATACGAATTTAAAACATAATACTATATAGTCTATTACAAAACTTCATGAAAGAAACATAAAATGACATATATGCCCTCGAGTCAAGTGAGGACATACTTCAAACTTCTTCTTGAACGATCTCCTAGTCCAAGTCTTCTTCCCAAAGCTCTTCACCTACCAAGAACTATATAGATAGAAATAAAAGCATGGAATTAGTACAAAAACCAATAACTATATAGATAGAAATAAAAGCATGGAATTAGTACAATCACATGTACTAAGTATGGCTTAATGCATAAAATCATGAAAACGGACATTTATTGGAAATATACATCTTTTCATTTAAATATCATAATATCATCATAATAACATTTAGCAACTTAGAATCACATAAGAAATCATTTAAAACGAATTACATAAATTTAGGACTCACTTCACAGTGAGCTCACTTCACTGTACAGTGTGTACAGTGATGTTCCTTCACTGTTACAGTAAAGTCCAAATCCTTCCCTACCAACCACATCCTAGCATGTAGCCTTCTCAATAAATCCATCCTAAGATTCACTTAAGTCACACAAAGAGAGACTGTCCATACACCCTCTCTAGATGTGCCTAAATGATCCTCAAGATTACTCATAATGAGACACATACACACCTACAATACACCAACATACAAGACATATAAGATATGACAATCTCCCCTACCAAGGCAATCAAAAAGACTTACTCAAGTACGCCTAGAAGAGAACGCCCATACATTCACTTCAAGGCTACCTAAACAATCCTTAAGACTTCCTAGGCTTAGATCATGTCAAACACATCATATAACTTCCCTAACTAGAGTCATTCTCAAGACTTCCAAAAATAAGACATGAAGAGATCATCCTTTAGTCCCTCTTCACACTTTAACTAAGGAATCCTTAAGTCACTTTAGATTAGGTACTTATACATATACATACTCTATATCATTAAGTCATTAGTTCATTAGTTCATTTAGGAGACATACCACACATAAAGGACACTCAAATACTGGTCTTGGATAAGACCTAGGGACTCTTATTAACATATTCAAAGCCTATTGTGCAATGTCTAAGTAGCGTCCCATACCACCACCTAAACTTCATAGAACTTATCTAATGCTAATAGGTATCCCATATGATGAGAATAGGCAATAACCGACATAGACCATGGTAGCAAAGCATGGAATCCGAAGTTCTATCCTACTTCGATGAGGTGTTCTACTTGCCAATGGTAGAGCATAGACATCCCATGCAGGCACATGGTTAAGAAACATGAAGGGCGTACTTAGTATTCTACTCTCATACTTAACTAGAACCACTTCCCCTTGCCATACTCACTCAGTACTAGCCTTAGTTCTCATAGATCAATTCACATTAAGGTTCATACAAATGGGTCCCATATCTAGTTCATGACCCAATTACAATTATCCTAACAAAGCAAGGTCCACTAGGGCCATCTAACTATGGCGACAAGAAGTTTTATCATGACTTTCCTAAGGTATGATATGATGTCTTTCCATCCAATCAATCTTAAGTCCATCATTTATTACATGAAGGATACCATTACGGCTTACTACTTCACGATTTATAACCTTAGCACTTGGTTCAAGGTTCCACATAAATGACCCTCTTATCATTATGCAAGGTCTCACCTATATTCATTTATTCAAGACTAAGACCCATTAGGTTCCTAAGTCAAAACATCACATATTCACATAAGCATCAAGTAAGGACACAAGTCTACCTAAACAAGACACAACATACATCCATTTAACACATATAGCCTATCTTTCTTTAGACACTTAGGAATGATCCTTAACCTTATTTAGTCAACCTATTCATTACCTTAACATTATCAACTTAACCATTTTAGACTCATTTAGTCAATTTAGGAACAAACATATATCAACTGTAAGACTACACAATTAACACATAGCCATAGCATAACATGAGTACCTAAATAGTATCAATAGAATAGCACATACTTTCACATATAGTAGATATGATCATACATTACCAAATCAGCTACACAAATATCCATATAACTTCAAGTAGTGCCGACAAGGCCATGATCATTAATGTACTAAAAGTAACGCCGACAAGGCCACATCAATTCACATAACACCGCCACCAAAGGGGGACCAAACCAATCATAACATAATTGAAGTATAATTAACATTGAATAATAAGAAATAGGGCAGCGTGCCACCACTTCATCATCAACACATCAAGCCAATACCAAATCACCCAATTCAACATCATAAGGCCCTTACCCATGGCCATGAACACCAATTCAATACACAATTATGAAAATCAATGAAATATAAACCAATTCAACATAGATTCAACAATATAATACCTATTTGATAACAATTGAATACAATTCTTACAACATTAGAAAGACCATAAGAAACTACACATGAATTCACCAACATTAGACCAATATCAAGTAATCCATAAGTTAGTCAAAATCTAAGGTTCATCAATTTCATGGGTTCATAGGTAATTTAGGTTAAAATAATCAATACAACATCAATCTAATCCATAATAGACGTTTGAAAACCCTTAATGCAAGAACCCATGGTAGAATCATGAAATTGGACAATTCATCTTTGAATACTTTAGAAAACATCTTTGAAAGTTGGGCTCCTTGATGAAACGAGTTTCAAGGATCAAAATTCATACCTCAATGAAGCTAATTATTCACTTTGATGAATAATCTCCACTCAATTCGTCACACCAAGCTCTTCCTTGATTTTGGACTTCAATGGAGTCTTAGGGAATTTCTAAGGTATTTTGGGATTTTGATTTTGAAGAATGAAATCTTCTAAGTGTTAAAGCCTTATAAACACCTTTAAAATACCCAATATACCCTTAGGAAACTGCCAAACCTTCCATTTATAAGTGGGGTGAAATTACAACTTACAGTGAAACTGCATGCAGAACTTGGCACCATCGACGAGGTAGTCGACGGACCATTTGTCCACACACAGACCATCATGTCCTCCCGTCGATTGGGTCAGGGGCTGTCCGTGGTTCCTCAACCTTTCCTAGACTAAGTCCCAACCCAAGGAACCATCGACTAACCGTACTTGGACCTACAAACTGTCCTTTGGTCCGTGGTTTAGGACAAGGTCTCATCATCGATAGACTGCCCATCGACGGGACGTAGGTCAACTTACAGGCCATCCTGTCCTCTGTCGATGGGTTCAGAGGCTTGGGATAGGTATCTTAGCCACCCAGTCTAAGTACCTACCCACTCCCATCACCCACGGACCGTCGACCAGCCCACTGGCCGTCGATTGGCTTCCGTAGGTGAGGCTGCCTTGGGCAGTCTTGGCCTCCGATATGGGTCCTTCCTCAAGGACCCTTGGTTGGTCCTTGGGGATGTTTGCCCAGACGTTTCCAACCCAAACATGAACGTATATGAGTTTAGGACCTCTCACATGAATTTCACTCAAAACGAACACGTAAAATGTGACGAAACATGCCTAGACACATAAGGTCATTTCAAGGCACATCTTTCGAATGCCATGGACGTTCTTGAGTGTTTGACCTCCAAACTTCTCAAAACTTGACACACTACCTATATACATCATATTAGACTCATTTAAGACCTTATAACCTCAAGAGTCACCCATAAATCCATAGGCCCTCACATGAGACACTTAGGTGACTTAGTCGTCGAACGTCTTGGTTGACCCTTGACGTTTGGCTTCCAATGCACCTAATACTTTAGCTACTGCCTCAATACAACATTATAGTCACATTAAGGACCTTATACCACCTTTACAACCAATGTTAGGCTCTAGATAACCTAAGTCATTTTTGAGGTCTTACACCTGCATCTTTTAGTGATACATATACAGGTTCTTAGGTACCTTTAACAAGAGTCTATTGAGATCACTTCGCCCATTCGTCAGCTTTCGAGTGACGTCTCCTTACTTTTGGAGGACTCCAATTTTATGAGTTGTTAGTAGTAGTTCTTTCGAGGAGTCGCGGGTCTTGTCACAACACTCATCTTTGTGTAGAAAAAACTTCATAGATAGACAGTTTTGGAGAGTCTTTCAGTTTCAGATATTTTATTTAAAACTTATGTTTCATACTCAGTATATTTAGTGAAGTTTTGAGATTCAGTAAATTGTTTTAAACGCTTATATCAAATTTGATGCTTATGTATGCTCAAGTTAGTCTTCCGCTTGTAGTCATCCATGATGAGAATTCTCTCAGGGACTAATAATGGTTCTTAAGTGTCAGCCACGGCCAGGGTGTAGGTTCAGATCGTGACAGTTGAGCGTATTGGAATGTTATTAGGTCGATCTGACAATGGAATGTATCGAGGATGTGGGGTTGTTTTATTGGAAATTGAATTGGATTTGGGCTGGACATAGAGCCCAAAAATTGGTCTCAAATAGGTTAAAGGTGAGGTGAAAGGAAGTGGTTAGATTTTTAATAAAAGGGCTAGGTTTTGAATTGAGGATTTGACCAAATGAATTGAAATCATAGTCAATTGACATTAAAAAGTAGTTAAATTGACTTAATTTAGTGAATTCGGCTAGAATTTGAACACGGTGAATTAATATTGATTAATTAGCAAGCTTCTTAAATAAATGAAATAAAATAATTAACTTAATTATAAACTAATTAACTTTAAATCAAAATTATAACTTAAATCAAACTAATTTAATAAAATATTTAACTAAAAATAAAAATCTATTTCAATGTATAAAATGTACTAATTATATACATAATTATTTAGAACATATATATTATTTTTAACAATTATAAAAATGAAAAACTATTTAAAATAACTTGCAAACTATTTTTTAATTTTTTTTTAATATAACTAATTATTTTAAGTCGTTCAAATTGAAAATGTTCGATTATTAATCTATATCGTAAGGAGTCAATCTGTTTAATGGTCGTGTTTCCAGACCATAAGGATACTTTAAAAAAAGTTGACACAACATGCCAGCCTATCTTTTTTTCTTGAAAAATAAAAATATATTGTCTTGTCAACCATTTCCCTTTTCTGGCTCTCCTTTTCTCATTCTTTGCCCTACATTTTAATTTTATTGGAAACTGGTGGTTTTTTCTCCTGATTTTCCTCATGTTTCCCATGACACGCTTTGATTGATTGGTTTTCTATTTTTTGAATATAAAAAATTATTGTTTTATTCTTCTTATTAGGACACATCAACTTAATTGTAATAAGGCAATCGGCAACAAGTTAGCTACACGTCAAACTCTTCTAGATACTAGTTAGAGTTCAATAATATCTCTACTTGCCCTTATCTAATGTAGTTAGATTCAATATATACCCATGTATATCTTATGTACAAGTAACGATCAATAATAAGAAAACGATCAGTTCATATGAGTCTTATATATAAAACTTATATATAACCATGTATATGTTATGTACAAGTAACGATCAATAATAAGAAAGTGCTTTATGACTTGTTGGAGAATCCTTTGGTGTGGGTGACCCAACCGGAGATGCCAACAATTTGAAGAAGCCTTGGCAGAGAAATATGCAGAGGGATGAAAGGAAAAGGAAAGCTTGAGCGGCAAAGTGTAGAGACCATTTTCACTCCGACCGAAAAGTAGAAATCCTTAACAAAGAAACGGTCAGCATGAAACTCAAAGAAGACATTAATTATCATGAGAAAATTTTTGAACACAGAGTAAAGCTTTCGTAATGGAAGGAACATGAAGAATACGCTTGAGTTGATTTTGTTAAGAGATTGAAAAGAAGAGTTACCAGTGTTTTGAATAGGCAGTCCAGTGCCATTGCCAACATGTAATTGATCTCCTCCATGATATTGATCGAATTGTTGAAGGTCAGAAAACTCAGGAGTCACGTGGTGAGTCGCGCCAGTGTCAGGGAACCAATTTTGAGTTAATGGTATGGGCAACTGATGAGCGATATTAGCAGATGGATTGATTGTGTGGTTGAACCGGTGAAAACATGTTGGAGCTAGATGGTTCGTGCCATTATATATTTGACATCGAGGCTTTCAATCAGATTGATTTGTCCATTGTTGGCCAGAATTATTGTAGGAACTAGAGAAAGAGTTACGTCCTCCTCTTCCATTCCTCCCTCAGGAATTTCTTCCTCTACCACGAGTAGAATTTGAGGTGTGATAGTTATTGGATTTATGGCTCAAGTTGGCATAAGGGTGAGGTTCAGTAGTGTGGGTATTTGGGGTTGTTGAAAGGGTTAATGAGGAGAGGGGCTGACCATGAAGAAATTCATGATTAAGTAAAAGGCCATGGAGTTCAGAATAAGTAACGGGTTCTGTTCTGGTAGATAATGTGGTTACGAGGTCTTTTAACTCTGGATAAAGACCTTTGAAAATATAGATATTCAGGTCTGAGAGACAAAGAGGCCTTCCTGAGCAGTAAGTTCATCAGAAAGTAATTTTGCCTTTTGGAGGTATTGTGAAACAGAAAGATCATCTTGTTTTAGATTTTGTAGCGTCATGTGAAGACTAAGGATGCAAGTATTTGAAGGGGAGGACAGTGTTGTCGTAAGGGTTTCCCAAACTTGTTGAGAGGTGCATAGGCCAATAACAAGTGGTAGAGTTTCTTCGGACAAGGAAGAAATAAGAAGGCTCATTATCAATTGATCTTGTTAAATCTATAGAGTATGAGCGGGATTGGGTTGAGAACCATTGGGTTGAGAACCAGTGGTTCCTTCTTTGGCGACATGAGAAGGGGGACACGGAAACGTTCCATCAATATAACCAAGAAGATTTTGACCACGCAAAAAAGGTAGGAGTTGCATTTTCCAAAATAAGTAATTTGCGGAGGTGAGTTTAATGGAAATAAAGTGATGTGCATGATTCAAAGAAGGAGGAGAGGAAAACATGGTGTCGATAGAGGTTGAGAGAGGAAGAGAAGTAGAGGAGGAAGATTCAGACATGGCTTTCTGATACCACATAAAACTTATATGAACTGATCGTTTTCTTATTATTGATCGTTACTTGTACATAACATATACATGGGTATATATAGAATATAACTACATGAGATAAGGGAAAGTAGAGACATAATAGAACTCTAACTAGTATCTAGAAGAGTTTGACGTGTAGGTAACTTGTTGCCGATTGCCTTATTACAATTAAGTTGATGTGTCCTAATATTTCTCATGCATTCATTATTTTTTAAAAACTGCTTGGTAATTATTGTTCTTCTAATTTCTTACCTATCATAACTCTCTAAAAATTCTTTATACATGCATTGTAATTCTTTGGCACCTGATTTTTCTCATCCGCATCTGAATTCAGTCGGTCTGTGTTAATGATAAATCATTTTTTCCTCACTGTGATAGCGCCTATATTTACTCGACATTCTAAAAACTTGTATCATCATTATTAGTTTATGGGGGTCCTTGATTTGTGGAATTGAAAAGGTATGTACAAAAATAATTAATAATTGTATAGGTGACTGTTCATACATTTCTGTAAAAATCAATAAGCTCAACGTATACAAACTCTAAGTAATGCATATATGAATATGTATTCATTGAGTACATGAATGATGTATATGTATGCATATTTTGATGCACGGGCGCGTGTATATATATATATATATATATATATATATATATATATATATATATATATATATATATATATATATATATATATATATATATAACACATTGCAGTGAATATAATCAATTAAAAAGTACAAAACCAATAATTGAATGAATACACATCATGCTTTTATGTATACATAATTGACTGACTATTCATATATTTTTGCAAAAATCAATCAATTTAGTATATTAAAATTATAAGTGAAGGAATATACATAGCTGATCATATTTTAATGCACACTTGAACATGTATACATTGTCGCTGATAGCATAAATTAAAATGTATACAACTACTTATTGAATAAATACATTACCTATGCACAATCGACAATACAACCAGAACAAATTGAAATTAATTTAGTGAAGCTAGTGAAATTAATATATGTTGTCATAATCATCCCTTCCATCGAATAATCCACAAAATTACTTTACCATCTCAATCTCCTGTATGATGGATCAAGACTATCAAATATGACATTTATATTTTGATGATGGTTGTTAATCTCAATAGCAATTTATATTCCACGAAATAATTCATAAAATTTTTTTACTGTTCTATTCTCTTGTATGATGAATTAAAATAATAAAAGATGAAATCTATATCTTGATGATCGTTGTTGATGTGCATTGCAATTTGTATTTTCGATACACTGTACTGATTTTCGATTGAAGAATTATAGAAAACTGAATCGTCATCTTTTTCAATACAGAAATAAAAACTACTGATGAAAATATTTATCCCAAGTCTCTTTTTATTTGCCATTTTTTATTTTCGGATGGTTACACGATGAAAAAGAAAACCTCTATTAAAATATCGATATATTACTTTTGCACTTGAATATTGTTTAAATGTTATTTATTTATTCGTGTTCTTATGTTTAAAAATCATTATTTCTTAAGGTAAAATCGTTAGGTATGTATATTTCATGAAGGAAAAAGTGTTTAATTTATTTTAAACTTACTCACATATATATATATATATATATATATATATATATATATATATATAATAATTGTGTAGGTAGGATAGGATGGCACCATTTGTACTGATTGTTTTGTTAGCAATATTGGTCGGGGACGTTGGATATGGACTGCAGATCAACATTAATGTACTTTGACAATGCCACAACACAAGGCGCTGGTAATTTATTAATTATATTGTTTCCAGTTTCCAGGAAAGAAAATTGTTTAACTGTTTGCTTCATAAACAGTGTGTATAGATGGGAGTCCACCTGCATATTCCTTTGACAAGAGATTTGATACAGGACTTTCCAACTCGATTATCTTCCTTGATGTAATTACTTCCTTCTTTTTTTTGTTTTGGTGGTACATTTTAGGGATAAGGCACAAATACTTTCCTACACTATGATCAAAAAATCTTAGAGACACATCTTAACTAAACTATGATCCTATTATCTCATGAACTTATTTTTTTGTAATTTTATACACCTTTAATTTTGTCTTACGTGATACACTATGTGACTCCACGCAATTAAGGCGCGTGAGAGATATTTAGATGTCACGTAAGCTAAAAAAGTACACAAAATTACAAAAAAAAATTGATCTAAGTAGTAATAGGACCTTAGCTGAGTTAAAAGTGTGTTTCTGAGATTTCAATCATAGTCTAGGAGTACTTGTACATTGTCCCTACATTTTATTCTACGTATTGACGGGAGATATTTCATATTGTATAGGGAGGTGGATGGTGTGAAAGCATCTCCGATTGCAAAAATCGTTCAATTACAGAAAAAGGATCTTCCAAGAATATGAAGAATCAATCACAATTTGCTGGGATACTTCATAACACTCCCCAACAAAATCCAGGTGAAACTCATCGTATTGTAGTTCATAAGCTTCTTATATTTTGGTATTTTTTCTTTGTATGTATACATAGAACTTTACACGCTTAATTTATCTAACTTGCGAACTATATTGGAATTGGTAGACTTTTATAACTGGAACAATGTGCGGTTGAATTACTGCGATGGATCATCTTTTACCGGCGATGTTGAACATGTTGATCCAGTAAGTTGATCGTAATTACATATCTCATATATATCACTCTAACATAACATGATTTGTTTCTGATTGAAAATGTCAGGAGAATAAGCTTTATTTTAGAGGAGCAAGAATATTTAAAGCTGTTATAGATGATTTATGGAGGAAAGGAATGCAATATGCTAAAAATGTAAGATTGTCCTATTGAATATTTTTAATTACAAGTATGTAACACAACATGAAAAATAAAAATATAATTAATGTCAGGCAATCCTGAGTGGAACTTCCGCGGAAGGATTGGCCACAACCTTGAACTGCGACAAGTTCAAGTCCTTCTTTCTTGGCAATGCTGTGAAAGTAAAGTGTGTTGCAAATGCAGGCTTCTTCATCAATGCGTGAGCTATATTCTCCAATTGTTTTAATTTTTTACTGAATTTGTTTTTTGGAACTGATCTATAACTTCATGATTTATTAATGCAGCAACACAATCTTTGGTACTCCAGATATTCAAAAGATGCACGAGAGAGTTGTTAATTTACATGTGAGCTAGCCCCATATTTTTGACAATGATGCAAATATGGTTTTAGCATAACAATTATATATGTTTCCTCTCATTTTAGGAATCGGCGAAGAATTTGGCTCATGCTTGCACGGCAACAATGGAACCGAGTTTGGTATGTTGAAATTAAACATAAACCTTTTGATGATGGAGAAACCAATATATATATATATATATATATATATATATATATATATATATATATATATATATAATGCACCTTTCAGCTTCCAATTATAACATGGTTTTTCCTAATTAATGATGGTGCAGTGCTTTCTTCCCTCAAAATATTATTCCATATATTGAGACTCCTCTATTTATAATCAATTCAAAATATGATGCTTGGCAGGTCAAGAATACAAACATTATTGATTTCCCTCATTTTGATAATTTCTCTACTACTACTATGTTTTTTAAATTTCTATATATTGAATCCATCTTCTTTCAGATAAGTAATACCTTGGTTCCTTCAAACCTCGATTCTCAACATGCCTGGGAGTATTGTCGGGATCAAATAAGTAACTGCACATCTAGGCAACTTATAAATATTCAAGGTTAGCATTTACCTAATTTCAAAAAAAACACAATGCTTTATTTATGATTAAGTCTATTTTCCTTTAATATATTATAGCTTTTGGAACAAAGTTCTTGAACATACTCAAGGGACTCACCCCTTGTTATACAAGAGGTTATTTCAATCACTACTTGTCACACTCATGCAAGAATTGTATGGGGGAATTTTTGGTTCGATGCTACTTCTCCAAGAATACTTAATAAGGTAATATTAATTTGTTCAATTCATATGAAATTTGAATGTGTGTATTTTTTTTTATATAAAAATTATCATGTACATCTAACATTCTTAATTTTAATTTATGAGTAAATAACATATTTTTTGTGACATTTATGTAGACAATTGCCGAAGCTGTTGGTGATTGGTATTTTGATAGAACAACAATTCATCAACATATAGATCCCTATCCTCGTGCTAGATATTGCAAGAGAACTAAGCTATGTAAAATGATTACATATTATTCTTGAATTAAAAAGAAATACTTCTCTTTAGACAATGAGGTGCTTAAAATATTATGATAATATTGGCAAACCTGAGTTTGTAATTTTATTGCTCTTCTTTTTAAATATTATTTAAGAGGTTAAAAGTAATGAGGTAGGCAAAATATAATAAATAAATAAATCAATATATAATTAAAAAGCAAAATAATAAAAAATAAAAATACAAAAGGAAAATGGTACAAAATAACAAATTATTAATTCAAACTAAATGTTATAATCACAGTTTGATTTAATTGTAACCGGGCAACAAACTGTTGTCATTTCGCCTCTCTCCCTGAAATCCTCGCTTGCCACTCTCGTTTCATGCTAGCTCCGTAGCCTCTCACTTTATATACAAACACAAATGTGTAAAAATGCATTTGTATTTGTATAAAGTGAGAAAAAACTGTATATGTACATCTCTTTTCGTTCGACTCTCTACCCCAGAGAATCTCGCTCGTCACTCTCAATCACCCCTCTCACTTTATACAAACAATAATTTATAAATTAAGTTTGTGTTTGTACAAAGCGAGAGAAAATTGTATAAATAAATACATATATTTTCGTCATACACTTATAATTATACAAATACAGATCAGCCACTGCCCAGTTCTTTTTTGTCTTTCTCTCTTTCTCGCTTTATAGTAGTTACATATATACAATATCTAACCGATATATGCATATACAACTGCCGCGCTTTTATACGAACGAGAGACCTGCCAGCGAAATAATACAAACCTGAAGCTCCTGCCAGCGAGTTATACAATCTGATGTTCCATAACAAACATAAACTTTGTTATGAGGCGCAATTATACAAACTATAGCTATAACATATAAATATGATTTTTATGTTGTGCTCCTAAAATTTACTCTTTAAATGAGGTTGTATGTCTCTATGGGCTACATCACATATATTTTTTTTTTAGAATTTTGAATTTCTTCCTTAATTATTTTGACTAAAAATCTTCTAAAAAAGGGAAACTTTCACATATAGCCACTTAAAAATAATTAATTACTCTCCATAGCTATAGTTTAATAATTACAATTTATAGCTACATGTTATATGGAGGAGAGAGGCTAGCGAGACTGGGAGAGAGAGGAGAGATGTGAGAGAGAGGGGGGAAAGAGTGGGAGAAAGGTGAATTGTATATGTATATTGACTAGATAATTGTATATTATACATATGTAATTGTATATATGGCAAGAGAGATTGTGAGAGGGAGGAGAGAGGCGAGTGAGACTGGGAGAGAGGCGAGCGAGACTGGGAGAGAGAGGCGAGCGAGATCGAGAGAGGGCAGAGAGTGGGAGAGAGGTGAATTGTATATGTATATAGGCTAAAAAATTGTATATTATACACATTTATTTGGATATCCTGGCGAATTATACATATTCAAACATGACTAATTATACAAACTCAAAGTCAGCCCACGTAATTAATGTATAATGTTAGTCGCGAGTGATAATTATAGCAAACTATAGCTATGGTGAGTAATTAAATAGTATAAGTTTGCTTATCTACTTAATTTTCCCTATAAAAATGTATTTCTATAATGACTATTTTCCTTATCATTGTTATTTTTCTTATTTCCTTAAATTCTTATGTCCAATCTATCAATTATATCCTCTCTTTTTTTTACTTTTAAAAATCTTTTCTCTATTTTTTCTTATATTCTAATTGAAGGATTGAAAGAATATATGTATCTACATAAAAATTATCTATCAGAAAAACAGTGGTCACCCTCTTAATTAGTCACAATTTGACAATGTAATAAAAAACAAAAATAATTATTCACTATTGATTTTACACCCTTCTTAATAAACAAAAAATAATAGGAGCAATATTACTATTTTCTTTGACTTATTATTAAATTCAATGCTTTGAGAAATATGTTAGATGATAAATGATATTTAATAGCAAGGATAAAATAGACACAAAAAATAAATTATGTCTTGATTTTCTAAACTGAACAACGTATTGTATGAGAACTACTTTTAGTATAATGGGACAACTATTATTGGATGGAGAGAGTACAAGTCATCAAAAAAAAAAAAGACACCTACTTTCTTGCAGCTCCTTAATTATTGAGATGATGAAACATTTTACTCGTCCCGTTCATTTTTATTTGTTTGATTTTACTTGACACAATCATTAAAAAATAATTTTTTATGTGTATTTTACCACACTTCCCCTTATAATAAACTTTTTAGTATTGGATTTTGAAAAATGATATGGAAAATAGTATTTAATACTAGGGTTAAAATATAAAAAAATAATTTTTTTTTATGATACATCAAAATGACAAGTAAAAAAGTATATATATTTTAGAAATAAGTGCCAAGTAAATATAGAGAATAAATTTTTTCAAAACTAAATCTAATCAACATTGGATGGAGACAAAAAAAGAAAAAATATAGGAAAAATAGAAGTGGTAAACTGATAATCAAGAATAAAAAATAAGGCTAAATTACAAAAATCCCATTCTTTTAATATCAAATTACAATCTATCCCTTATAAGTTTCTAATTGCATTAATTCCTTAAAAGTTAAAAAATTTGGATACAATAATTGAAGCTCGGAAACATTAATATGTAGCTCAGATACATTAAATATTGTCTCTGATACATTAATATGTAGCTTGAATACATTAAAAACTAGCTAAGATACATTAATATGTAGCTCAGAGACATTAAATACTGGCTCACATAGTTTGGTATTCAGCTTGCATACATTAAAGAAATAAGTGATTTTGGAAATTTTTAAAAATAATTGGAAATAATGAAAATAAGTGAAACAAAATGTGCGTATTCAGTAATTTGTCCAAATAATATTATGGTTTAGGATTGGGATAATTGATAAGTAGATGTTGTACTCTTCTTTTAGTTAGATTTTTATATATTTCTGGTTAAAAATTTGGATAAAAATATAACATTTTCATGTTCCTTTTTAGGTAAAGAATGTATGCAAGAATGTACCCTTGCATGAAAAAGCAAAAGTCCTTTCTTTTAAGTAAGAATATAGAAGAAATCAAGAAACTCTTATCTAAGTGAAATATTTATATATTTATTTTTATTTATATTATTGATTTTGTTTTGAAATCATTAAAAGATGAAAAATATTATACAAGGCGCTTTGATCTTTTTTTTCTTTCCCCAATTCTACTTTAATTTAAAGTTTGTTTGGTTTTGAAAAGTCATATGCCACAACTACAAGTTGATTTTCAAAGTCACCATACGTTATTAGATTAAAGAGTCAAAATATAATAACTTAGAAAATCACAAGGTTAGATGGATAAGTCATCCTTTCTGATCTTATTGAATTTTGATTTGTTATCTTCTGAATACAAAATTGAAATTGCACTTAAACTTGTGGTTTTCTAAGTTCCTATATTTTTACTTAATTATTGAATGCTAATATAAACTCACTTTAAAATCCATTTCTTATAAAAGTATTTTTATTTAATTGATATATATATATGTCACGACCCAACCCATCCGGGCTCCGACCGTGCGAAGATCTGCTCTAACATCTAGGAGAACCCGTATATATTCCCCTAACTAATTTTTTTGTTGTTGTATGAGAAGTTGTCACATGTTTTCCAAATGTTGGAGAACAAACATGATGAGGAGTAAAGTTGGCCATTGGAACTTCTAGTGAGATTGCATGAGACCAATATATTGTATTAGTAGTAAAAGAATAAGAGTGTGTTTGGTATGAATTTCCAATTTTCTCATGTTTGGTTGGGACAAAAGTTTTGGGAAATTTTTCCAAATCAACTCATTTTCCTCAAAATTAAGGAAAATGACTTCCCTTCAAAAATTAAGGAAAACATTTTCCAAAACTCTCTTCCAATTTCAAGTTATATTTTTCGGGAAAACATCAATTTTAAAAAAAATATTTTCAATTTCAAATTTTTTTTCACCCGATCTCTGACCCCCCCTCCCGGCCAGCCCCACCCCAACCCCAACCGCTCCCAAAAAATTAATTTTGTTTTTAAAAATATTTTCAACTTCAAAATTTATTTTTAAACTCCTACCCCCCCCTGCCAGCCCCCCACCCACCAACCCACCCCCCAAAAAAAATAATTTATTTTCTAAAGATACTATCAACTTTAAGTTTTTATTTTTTCACTCCTACCCCCACAACTACCCCCACCCCCACCCCACCCCACCACTACCACAACCCAAAAAAAAAAATTGTTTTTAAAAAATATTTTCAATTTCATAAATTATTTTTTACTCTAGTAAAAATAAAAGATATCTCTCAAAAATATTTTTCATTCATAAATCAAACACAAAATCATTTCCGGAAAATATTTTCTACTCACCAACCAAACATGAGAAAATAAGTCCAAAATCTACTTGTTTTCCATGAAAAGATTTTCTAGGAAAACATTTTCCTCCATACCAAACACACCCTAAGTGTTTGTGATTCTCTCTAGAACGGAAAGTTTACTGTTATGATTAAGTTCAATAGATTCTAGTGGCTCTCTAGTTCTCATTTTCAGATTTATGGATTATAATTTATATTTTATCTTGATGGAATTAGTTATAATCTTCTTAACATTACTTTATATAGGTTCAAAAATATGCAAATAAAATAAAAAAAATCAAATTCCTCCGTACAATCATGAATCACTAATGAAAATCATAATTTTTGGACATAGAGATTTCAAGAAACTAATTCAAGAATCTCAAGAAAGGTTTTATTGATTGTTTACCTTCAAGCTAGGGTTTCAAGCTTCTATTCAAGTTGTTTTTGGGCAAGAACCTTGTTCTTTCATGTATGTAAGACTATCATAGTGTTTGACTAGTTCTTCCTCATGCCCTACATCTACTTTCAAATCAGTAAAAGAGTAATGTAGGATTCTATCCCTAGATTTGAGTATTCTTGAGATGCGTTGATTTTGAGTTCTTGAGTTCCGGATTCTTTTTGAAATTCTATTTCTAATATTGAATTGTTATATGTTATGCATTAAGATTTTTGAGATGACTCGTTCATGTCTATATTTCAGCATGAACTGTACGAATTTTTATTTTTGAAATGACTAGTATCGTTGATTTCTGAGTTCTTTACTATGTTTTCATACTGGTATTAAGATCGCTGAGTTGAGTCGTTCCTATTCATAATTTCGCATGAACCCTATGAATTGAGTTGTACATCTTCATAAGCTTTTAAAGTCAATAGTTGGTTTTAAACGGAGTTTTCGAGGAAGTAAATATGAGTTTTGAGAAAGAGTTTCTAAAACGTGATTAGTATGACAATAGAGCATGTCATTAATGTTTAAGCAATATGGTATCTAGTTATTTCATCAATGTTTATGCACTATGACTTTCCGAGTCATCAATAATCATATCACAATATAATTTTTATATATTTTTTAGATAGAGTTTTCAAGTATGAATTGAGTAAGAGTATAACAAAACTTATTATTCCCAAAGGTTTCAATTTTTACAAATAAGATAAAAGAAAAACTTTGATTTCTAAATGAGTTATGAGTTCAAATATATTTCAAGAGCAATGACCTCTTTTAGGAGGATAGTTTGAGCAATTATCTCAAATCAGAGGAGGAGTATATTTTCAAACAATAAGCATGAGTATATAATATTGAGAGTAGTATTGAGCAACGATATGGGGATGAGTTCAAATAACTCACATTCCTTACAAATCATGTATGTCAAGATGGGTACATGATCATACTTTTAGATGAATCTTAAATTCCTTCGAAAAAACTTAGTTGATCCACTTTGTTGAGGTGGCCTATATCCTGGCAAGGTGTAGGACAGTTCTGACAACATGGGTGAGACATTGTATCATTATATGGATAGTTGTCTGTTAGGGAATCTCCCAATAGAGTTAAAGTGTATTTTTATATTTACTTATTATGTTGAGTTCACAGGAGTATTTTGTAAAGCTTTCAATGATTTAACACATTTATTACTTTACATTCAGCTTGAGTACAATGTTATCTATTGCAATCCTTTCTTTCAGCTATATTACATACTCATACTTTCAATGTATTGATGTCATTCGACCTGCATCTTTTAATGATGCAAATACAAGTTCTTAGGATCCTCAAAAAGAGTCTATTGAGATCTCTTCATCCACTCGTCAACTTTCAAGTAAGATCTCCCTGCTTGGAACACTATCGTTTTGTGAGTTATTAGTTGTAGTTTTTGAGGAGTCATGGTCTCGTCCAGACACTCATCTGTATACAATAGAGGCTTCATAAATAGACAATTTTGGAGTGTCTTTCAGTGTCAGATATTTTTTTTAAAAATTATATGTCATGATCCGAGCCAACACCCTGGACGTGGCCGACACTCTAGAACTAATGATGGTCACAAGTGAATCCTCATCCTGGCTGGCTACAAGCAAAAGACTAACTCAAGAATACATAAGCTTAAACTAAATTAACTTCATTCAACTCAAAATAGTGAACTATAATTGAGTCTGAACAATACTTAAAAAAAAGTAAATACAGAAAACTCTTCAACTCTATCTATCTATGAAGCCTCTACTATTACAGAAAGCTATCGATACAAGACCCACGATAACTCAAAACTACTAACCGTAAGGTAAAGGTAAAGTCCTCCGGAATATACGAAGGCTCACTGGAATATCACATGACCTCAACGAAACGCATGTTGATGATCCTTAATACATGTATGTGCATCATGAAACGATGTAGGCCAAATGACTCAATACGTGGAAGGTACGATCATGTAAGGAGAATTCTAAAGCGTAAACATAGGCTTGAACTTGATAAAAAGGAAACATGCCTACCTCTTTTCAACTCAACTCAACTCAAGAATAAGATACTCAACTTAAAGATTAGATAGTCAACTCAAAGATATGATACTCAACTCAAAGGTACTCAACTGAAGATACTCAACTGAAGATACTCAAGGATAAAACAAAAATAAAATATGCAATATATGGAAAACTGTTAAAACAATAGATAATAACTCAATCTTATTGAAGAATACAATAACAACTCAATTTATATATAGAAATACAATATAACTCTATGGTAGTTTCTCTAACCGACAACCATCACTATGAACTATGTGATGATACAACGTCTCACCCACACTGCCAAAACTGTCCTATACTTTACCGGAGTGTAGAACCTACTACTATGTGAATCCATTAGTCTATTGCTAAAAACATTAAGGAATCATTTAAAAAGTATGACCCTTTCTACCCACGTTGGTTACATGGTTTATGGGGATTGTGAGTTGTATGAACTCTACCCATATTGGTGTTCAATACTACTCCAAAAATATACTAGCTCATATGTTTAAAAACATAACTCTTTCTGTGTTTTGGGATTATTACTCAAAAATCTTTCATTTAAAAGAGATGCTACTATGGCTGCTCAACACTCTTTTGAAAATCTCAGTTTCCTCTCATCTTAAATATAAAAACATTTACTCTTGGAATTAGTTCCCATATATCATTTTAAAGAAAATTAACTCAACTCTACTCTTTTCTCAACTCAGTGCTAAAGTCTTCAAAACAAGTTTTAAAACTATTTATAGAAAAAATACTTCTTAAAATAGGGTTCATACCGAATTATGGACGTGAACGACTCAATCAAGTTTTTCAATAACCATGCATAAAACTCAATACTTGGAACTCAATAACTCCATAAATCAAGGAGTCAATAATACTACTCATCTCAAGAATGCTCGACTTGGAGGGTTCATGTGAAATTATGGGCATGAACTACTCAACTCAAGGACTCAATGATATCTCTCATATCAAGACTGCTCGACTCATAGGGCTCATACGGAATTAGGGCATGAAATATTCAACTCAAGAACCTTCATAGGTAATATGTAGTAGCCCCATGATTAGAAATATAATCCCAAAATAATTAGGAACGCAATACTCAAAACTTACAACTTGAAAAAACTACTACTCTCAATGATAATCAACTGATGGAGTTCATGCAGAATTTATCGGCATAAACGACTCGACTCAAGGTATAAATAACACTAGAACTCATGTATACAACTCTTCTCATTCTCACACTTACTTCCTCAAAACTCAGTTTAAAGCTCAAGTGTTGACTTTGAAAAACTTCTGAATTTTTATAACTCAAAATAGGCTTCATGCTAAATTATATACATGAAAAAATCAACTCAAGGATCTCAATAAAAGTATAGAAACTCAATAATTAGAAATAGAATTTTTAAAATATCCATGAACGCAAGAACTCAAATTAACTTATCTCAAGAATACTCAAATCTAGGAGTAGAATTCTAGATTTCTCTTTTACTGAATTGGAAGTCGATGTAGGGCGTGAGGACGAACTAGTCCAACACTATGATAACCTTACATACCTGGAAGAACAAGGTTCTCGAAGAATCTTGAAGAAGAACTTGATTAGAAACGTAGAAACCCTAGCTTGAAGGTAAACGATCAAGAAAATCTTTCTTGAGATTCTTGAAATATCTATGACCAAGAATTATGATTTTAGTTTGTGATTCATAATTTTATGGGGGAATTTGAGTTGAAAAGAATGGAATTTTTGGAGAAAGACTTACCTTGAAAAATATTGAAAGAATCTTGAATGGAGTTTTCTACTTTGATTTTTAGGATTTTGCCCTAGAGTTTGAGAGAGAACAGAATGATGGATTAAAAAATGAAAATTTGATTGTTTTGAGACTTTTATTAGTCAAGAAGTTCGTAGAATTTTCTTGGAGGTAAAAGTACAAAAAAACTCTTTTTGATGTTTTCCTGTCGGTCAATTCGAAACAACACTGTATCATGTTACTAAAATGGTCATAAACTTTTACTCAGAAATTGGATTGACGCAAAATTTGTGAAGTTGGAAAGTAGATTGAAATACCTTTAATTTGATAGGTTATGATCCATGTAATATTTATATTTTAAGACACATGATTGTTTGAATTTGACCCAAATAGAATCTTACATTAAAACTTAATCGATAAGGAAACTTTAAGAACACTTATCAAGAACTCCACAAGAAATTAAATTTCTCAATATTTATGGATATATTCACAAAATAAACTCATTATTGGCGTGTGAATGAACACACCCAACACTATGAAATATTACATACCTCAAAGAACTAGGTTCTCGGCAAAGTCTTGAATTTGTTGAACGAACGCTTGAAACTTTAATTTTTTTCTCCTCTTTAATCTTCTCTATAAAACCCTAAATGCTCTGGGGATGAATGGAACTGATTCTAATCACTTTAGACCCTAAATTGGGTGTGATTTACGTTTAGAACAAGAGGGGTAAGGAAAAGACTAAGTACCTCTCCTATTTTTGGGTAACTTTCCTCAAATACACAACATGACTTCATACAGGCATATATCAATCATACGAGCTTGAAAATTAGCAAACACAGTGATATGGAAATAGGACTTAGAGATCTTTCATTTGATATCTTGTGGGTCTGCTAACTCATCCTGTAGTGAAAGTTATGGTTATTTGAAGTTGATCCAAAACTTAAAGCAACCTAGGAATGACTTGAATGAATTTTCTCTAGTTCTTTTTGTAACACAAGGTGTTACATCTAGTAACCTTAATGTAACGGCCTGTATTTTTTTATGTGGTAGTTCTATTCATGTTATACTTGACATAGACTTATAGTGTAGGTGAGGGATCATGTTTCTTATGTGATTAGTGTTGGTTTAAACTAGCTTGGAAGGTGATGTAATGCCTTGCACGTTTTAGCATATGTATTGCAAGTTAACTCCGATGGAAAGTATTTAAGTAATTATAGTAAGATGGTAATTGAGCTAGCAGCTGCATCACCTACTTGATCTATATTATAGTTAAAGGGCCCAAGTTTGATTGACCAGATTTAGGCTTATATTTAGGGGCTCATTTGAAGCCCAAACCTATTAAAGAAATTGTGAATGAAAGAAGGCCCAGCAGCCAAATCTGCCAATTGGCCCATTATGGATAAAGCCCAAGTGAAACTAGGTAAGTGCATGACCTCCTAAGATTTGTTTTACCATGTTATTGTGCCAAGTGTGTACCACCTACTTGCATAAATCTGTCCCAAGTGGAATAAAAGGACAAAGGGAAAATGGACAGCCAAGGTCCAATAATATTAAGTCCAAAAAGGCACAAGTTAAAAGGACAAGCAGGTGGGGCACGTACTTGACATTATATGGTCCAAAATTGGTCAAGAGTGTCGGCCATAACACCTCCTTTTCCAAAGGATAAGGATCAAGTCTTATTCTCCATTTTGAACTTGCAAAAGTTTCAGATTTCCTAAGTTCTTTCTTGGTCTCTTTTGGCTTCAATTAGCAGCCCTAAGACACCTTAGAGTTCTTGAGTGCTGTGTAATTTTTCAAGTAAGAGTTTGAAGGAGAGTTTGAATTCTTGAAGTACAAGTTTAGAGGATAAATTTCCAGAATTAAGGTAAGACTTCAACCCATTTGTTTTCCTCTCTTTGATAATGTTTGGAGTGGAGAATTTTGTATATGTTTATCAAGAATTCATGGATTGTGATAAATCTTTGAGTCAATATTCTCCTATTATGCTAAAAGATTTGAGATTGATAGTGGCTGCCTTATGAATATTGTTGTTGAGGGCTGTTTGGGTAGCTTGGGAGATGATGTATGAAGTTGTATTAATGTGTAGATGAAGGGTATGGTGGTTCACCATTTATGTAAGGGTTGTTTGGGCCTGATTTCCATCAAATATTTTAGCTACTGTTTTGGAGGACCTTATTGTGATTAGCTGCTGATGTTAGCTTAATCATGACTTATGTTGTAGATTAGCACCCAATAAGGAAGGCTGAATCGTGATAGTGGTATTGGTCAGAAAAATAAGGTATGTAAGGCTATTCGATTCTATATCCTTTTGGCATGAAATCTGGCACCTGCAATTAATATCAATGAAGTGATTCCCATAAGGTCTATTTCTAGAAAAGGAAGCATAGTGGCAACGTACTATCTCCAAATAGCTAACAATATTTCTTTCCCCATTCTAAGTACATGGAACTACTTCATTATATGTTCACTACTCTATACTTGTGTAATTTTCCCTTGTGCTGTTATAGAAATGGTATTTGCAAAAGAAAGTTTGATGAATCCTTCTCCTAAGCCAATTGAAGTCAATTGTGCCATTAAGGTCTTAAAGTAAGGTGTTGATGTTTCATAGCTCCTTATGTCATTGTTACTGCCTCAAAGTATTATTTTCATGTATTGCACTACTGTTCCGTATTTTCATGTCTCCAAGATAATTATGATCACCAAATCAACATCTCAAAAGTGTTATGAACTGATTAACAACAATCTCAAAGATTAAAGAATCTAAGTGAAGAAAGCTATATAATTAAGGGTGGCAGCTCAGGGGCGAAAGCCTAGCATGGGCCGATCCCTATTGGTATAGAAGGGTGGCAGCTCAGGGGCGAAAGCCTAGCATAGAACCTGTGTTGTAGGTGAATCATATCTAATTCCTCAATTGTTTTATTATAGCAAAGATGCCGATTACGAGAAGGAGTAAAAGTACTGGTAAAAGAGTAGATGTGGCTGTCCAAGAAGGGACCAGCCAACCACCACCAAGTCAAGCTGTTCAAAGTGGGGCTCAAGATGAGTCTCTATCACAGACTTCCTCGACGCCTCCATCTCCTGAAGAACTAAGGAGGGAAGATGAACCTCAGGAACCCCCTATTAATGCTACTGAGCAAGATTTGAGGAATGCAGTCCAATTATTGACTCGTATAGTGGCTGGTCATGGCCAAAGGCAAGAAGGTCCAGTTGCAGGTACTAGTGGTGTAGTTAGATCAGCTGGAACACGGATACGTGATTTTATTAACTTGGACCCTCCATTATTTACCGGGTCAGATCCTAATGAAGATCCCCAAGACTTTATAGATCAAATCCAACGCACTTTGGATATTATGCATGTAAGTGGTAAAGAAGCACTTGAGCTAGCTGCATACAGATTAAAGGGTGTGGCTATATTGTGGTATGAAGCTTGGAAGCAATCTAGGGGAATAAATGCACCTTCAGCTATGTGGAAAGAGTTTAAAAAGGCATTCCTTGATCATTATCTGCCATTGGAGATCCGAGAGGCCCGTGCGGATCAGTTCTTAAATCTCCACCAAGGAAATATGAGTGTGAGGGAGTATAGTCTCAAATTTAATTCCTTGGCCAGGTATGCTCCTAATGTAGTAGCTACTATGGAGGATAGAGTTCATCGTTTTGTGGACAGGTTAGATTCATATCTGGTTAGAGACTGTACAATTGCTTCATTAAATAAAGATATGGATATAGCAAGGATGCAGGCTTTTGCACAAAAATTGGAGGATCAAAGGCAAAGAAGAAGAACACAAGAGTTGGAAACAGGGCATTCTAAGAGGGCCAGATCAATGGGGCAGTTTACACCATCCCAAGGTGAGTTTAGGCCTCGGTTCTCTAACAGACCACCTAGGCCATCATCTTTCTACTCTACAGCTAGTGCTCCACCACGGTTCCAAGGGTTTAGAGGCAATCAGTTTGGGCAAAGAAGTGAAAGCCAAGGCAGTCATCAAGAGCAAGGAAGTACGAGCCAATCAAGGCCTCCACGACAGCCTTGTAAACAGTGTGGGAGGAATCATCTAGGTGCATGCAGGTTTGGGATGGATGTTTGTTTTTGGTGTGGCACACCAGGGCATATGATGAGAAACTGCCCTCATAGGGGAGTGGGTGGCGTTTTTCAACCAACTAGATCAGTTGTTGCGTCGACCTCATCAACCCCTTCTTTAGGTAAGGGACTACATATGCCTGCAGGTTGGGGTAGAGGAGCTAGGGGAGCAGCTAGTTCTACTGGAGGTCAGAATCGCACATATGCACTAGGGGATCGACAAAATTTAGAAGCCTCGCCGGACGTGGTTACAGGTACATTGTCCATCTTTTCACATATTGTATATGCATTAATCGATCCGGGGTCTACACTATCATATGTTACACCATTGATTGCTGGAAAGTTCAAAATAACACCAGAATTATTAGCGAAACCATTTGAAGTGTCTACACCGATTGGTGAATCTATTATAGCTAGGAGAGTTTATCGTAATTGCATTGTAACTGTTTGTGATCGTGATACATTGGCTGATCTTGTTGAGCTAGACATGGTAGATTTTGATGTTATAATGGGTATGGATTGGTTAGCTTCTTGTTATGCCACGGTAGATTCCCGAACTAAGATAGTGCATTTTCAGTTTCCAAAAGAGGTAGTCCTCGAATGGAAAGGTAATATTGTGATGCCAAGAGGTAAATTTATTTCTTATCTTAAGGCAAAGAAGATGATTTCCAAAGGATACATATGCCATCTGGTTAGAGTGAAAAATGTAGATGTAGAGCCACCAACCCTTCAATCCATTCCGGTGGTAAATGAATTTCTAGATGTGTTTCCTGAAGATCTTCCAGGTTTGCCTCCAGAACGAGAAGTAGAGTTCGGTATTGATGTGCTTTCAGATACTCAACCTATCTCAATTCCTCCGTATAGAATGGCTCCGGCAGAATTACGAGAGTTGAAGGAGCAGTTAAAAGACTTATTACAAAAAGGATTCATAAGGCCTAGTGTGTCTCCATGGGGAGCACCAGTTTTATTTGTACGCAAAAAAGATGGCTCATTAAGAATGTGTATCGACTACCGGCAGTTGAATAAGGTAACAATTAAGAACAAATATCCCCTCCCTAGAATTGATGATCTGTTTGATCAATTACAAGGTGCTAGGTGTTTTTCAAAGATCGACCTGAGGTCAGGTTATCACCAAGTGAGGGTCAAGGACAAAGATATACCCAAGACAGCTTTCCGAACACGGTATGGTCATTTTGAGTTCTTAGTCATGTCATTCGGGCTAACAAATGCACCAGCAGCTTTTATGGATTTGATGAATAGGGTGTTCAAGCCATTCTTAGATGTGTTTGTGATAGTGTTCATAGATGACATTTTGGTGTATTCAAGATCGGAAGAGGATCATGCTAATCACTTGCGGCAGGTTTTACAAATTCTCCGTGATCGTAAATTGTATGCAAAGTTCTCTAAATGTGAGTTCTGGTTGAAATCTGTGGCATTCCTAGGTCATATCGTATCCGAGGAAGGAATAAGGGTTGATAACCAGAAAATAGAAGCCGTGAAAAGATGGCCAAGACCTACAACGCCTACGGAGATCCGTAGTTTTCTTGGATTGGCAGGTTATTACAGAAGGTTTGTTGAAGGATTCTCTTCCATGGCTGCACCCTTAACAAAGCTAACACACAAAGGAACCAAGTTTCAGTGGAGCGATGAGTGTGAAAGAAGCTTCCAAGAGCTGAAGAGTAAATTAACTTCTACACCTGTGTTGGTACTTCCAGAAGGTACAGAAGGCTATGTAGTGTACTGTGATGCTTCGGGAGTGGGCTTAGGTTGTGTATTGATGCAGCATGGTAAAGTTATAGCTTATGGCTCAAGGCAGCTGCGGCCACATGAGAAAAATTATCCAACCCATGATCTAGAGCTAGCAGCAGTTGTGTTTGCTTTGAAGATATGGCGCCACTACTTGTATGGAGTTCATGTTGACATATACACTGATCACAAAAGCTTGCAATATATTTTTAAGAAAAAAGACTTAAATCTGAGGCAGCGAAGGTGGCTGGAGCTATTAAAAGATTATGACATTGACATCTTATATCATCCCGATAAAGCTAATGTAGTAGCTGATGCTTTAAGCCATAAAATAATGGCAACCACTTATGGGAAGTCTACGGAAAGACAAGGAATGACTAAGGATCTGTCCCAACTAGCGAACTTGGGCGTTCGCCTTCTTGAATCTCAAGACAAAGGGGTTATTGTGCAAAATGCGGCAGAATCCTCGTCAATAGTGGAAGTGAAAGAGAAGCAGTACACTGATCCAATTCTTTTACAACTTAAAGAGAATGTACTACATGGGATGACAAAGGCATTTGAGCTTAAGCAAGACGGAGTACTTCGATGTCAAAACAGATTGTGTGTACCTAATGTAGATGAACTAAGAAAGAGGATCATGATGGAAGCACAAAATTCAAGATACTCTGTTCATCCGGGGTCAACTAAAATGTATCATGACTTTAAAGAAATGTATTGGTCGGGTAACATGAAGAAGAACATTTCAGAATTCGTGGCTCAGTGTCCAAATTGTCAACAGGTAAAAGTAGAACACCAAAAGCCCGGAGGTTACATGCAGCGTATAGAACTTCCAATTTGGAAATGGGACATGATCAACATGGATTTCATTATTGGTTTGCCTCGCTCACTCCGGAAATTTGACTCCATATGGGTAATAGTTGATAGACTTACCAAAGCAGCACACTTCTTGCCGGTGAAGACTACCTATACAGCTGAAGAGTATGCGAGGTTGTACATTAAAGAGATAGTTCGACTACATGGAGTGCCAATCTCTATAATATCTGATAGAGGAGCTCAATTCACAGCAAATTTTTGGAAGTCATTTCAAAAGAGTTTGGGAACACAAGTGAATTTAAGTACAGCCTTTCATCCTCAAACGGATGGTCAGGCAGAACGTACAATTCAGACACTTGAGGATATGCTGCGAGCTTGTATATTAGATTTCAAGGGTAGCTGGGATGATCACCTACCACTTATTGAATTTTCTTATAACAATAGCTATCATTCGAGCATTAAAATGGCACCTTATGAAGCTTTATATGGTCAAAAGTGTAGATCACCAATTGGTTGGTTCGAAATAGGTGAAACTGCGTTATTTGGGCCAGATCTTGTTTATCAAGCTATGGAAAAAGTCAAAGTGATACAGCAACGGCTAGAAACAGCTCAAAGTCGACATAAATCATATGCAGATATTAGAAGGAGAGGACTAGAATTTTCTATAGGGGATTGGGTGTTCTTGAAGGTGTCTCCGATGAAAGGGGTAATGAGGTTTGGTAAAAAGGGAAAGCTGAGTCCACGCTATATAGGGCCATATAAGATTATCCGAAAATTTGGCCAAGTATCCTATGAGTTAGGGCTACAACAAGAGCTTTCATCAGTTCATCCGGTGTTCCATGTCTCAATGCTACGGAAATGCTTAGGTGACCCATTTCGTATTACTTCTACTGAAGACGTACAGGTTACAGGAGATCTCACTTATGAAGAAGTACCCATTGCTATTCTGGATCGACAAGTTAGGAAGTTAAGAAATAAAGAAGTAGCTTCTGTAAAAGTTCTATGGAGAAACCAACAAGTAGAAGAAGTTACATGGGAAGCAGAAGAAGCAATGAAATTGAAGTAGCCTCACCTCTTTCACACTGGAGGGAATGATCAAAATGTTAGTGGAGGCATTGACAAGTAAGTATAAGTCTATATGTTCAATGTGATTAATAGTAGTACTAACTTAGGCTTGAACTTGTTTAGGCCGGACAACCATGCTAACATTCGAGGACGAATGTTCCAAGGGGGGTAGGATGTAACGGCCTGTATTTTGTATGTGGTAGTTCTATTCATGTTATACTTGACTTATACTTATAGTGTAGGTGAGGGATCATGTTTCTTATGTGATTAGTGTTGGTTTAAACTAGCTTGGAAGGTGATGTAATGCCTTGCACGTTTTAGCATATGTATTGCAAGTTAACTCCGATGGAAAGTATTTAAGTAATTATAGTAAGATGGTAATTGAGCTAGCAGCTGCATCACCTATTTGAGCTATATTATAGTTAAAGGGCCCAAGTTTGATTGACCAGATTTAGGCTTATATTTAAGGGCTCATTTGAAGCCCAAACCTATTAAAGAAAAATGTGAATGAAAGAAGGCCCAACAGCCAAATCTGCCAATTGGCCCATTATGGATAAAGCCCAAGTGAAACTAGGTAAGTGCATGACCTCCTAAGTTTTGTTTTACCATGTTATTGGGCCAAGTGTGTACCACCTACTTGCATTAATCTGTCCCAAGTGGAATAAAAGAACAAAGGGAAAATGGACAGCCAAGGTCCAATAATATTAAGTCCAAAAAGGCCCAATTTAAAAGGACAAGCAGGTGGGGCACCTACTTGACATTATATGGCCCAAAATTGGTCAAGAGTGTCGGCCATAACACCTCCTTTTTCAAAGGATAAGGATCAAGTCTTATTCTCCATTTTGAACTTGCAAAAGTTTCAGATTTCCTAAGTTCTTTCTTGGTCTCTCTTGGCTTCAATTAGCAGCCCTAAAACACCTTAGAGTTCTTGAGTGCTGTCTAATTTTTCAAGTAAGAGTTTGAAGGAGAGTTTGAATTCTTGAAGTACAAGTGTAGAGGATAAATTTTCAGAATTAAGGTAAGACTTCAACCCATTTGTTTTCCTCTCTTTGATAATGTTTGGAGTGGAGAATTTTGTATATGTTTATCAAGAATTCATGGATTGTGATAAATCTTTGAGTCAATATTCTCCTATTATGCTGAAAGATTTGAGATTGATAGTGGCTGCCTTATGAATATTGTGGTTGAGGGCTGTTTGGGGTAGCTTGGGAGATGATGTATGAAGTTGTATTAATGTGTAGAGGAAGGGTGTGGTGGTTCACCATTTATGTAAGGGTTGTTTGGGCCTGATTTCCATCAAATATTTTAGCTATTATTTTGGAGGACCTTATTGTGATTAGCTGCTGATGTTAGCTTAATCATGACTTATGTTGTAGATTAGCACCCAATAAGGAAGGCTGAATCGTGATAGTGGTTTTGGTCAGAAAAATAAGGTATGTAAGGCTATTCGATTCTATATCCTTTTGGCATAAAATCTGCCACCTGCAATTAATATCAATGAAGTGATTCCCATAAGTTCTATTTCTAGAAAAGAAAGCATAGTGGCAGCGTACTATCTCCAAATAGCTAACAATATTTCTTTCCCCATTCTAAGTACATGGAACTACTTCATTATATGTTCACTACTCTATACTTGTGTAATTTCCCCTTGTGCTGTTATAGAAATGGTATTTGCAAAAGAAAGTTTGATGAATCCTTCTCCTAAGCCAATTGAAGTCAATTGTGCCATTAAGGTCTTAAAGTAAGGTGTTGATGTTTCATAGCTCCTTATGTCATTGTTACTGCCTCAAAGTATTATTTTCATGTATTCCACTACTGTTCCGTATTTTCATATCTCCAAGATGATTATGACCACCAAATCAACATCTCAAAGTGTTGCGATTAACCAAAATAACATCTCAAAAGTGTTATGAACTGATTAACAACAATCTCAAAGATTAAAGAATCTAAGTGAAGAAATCTATATAATTAAGGGTGGCAGCTCAGGGGCGAAAGCCTAGCATGGGCCGATCCCTATTGGTATAGAAGGGTGGCAGCTCAGGGGCGAAAGCCTAGCATGGGCCGATCCCAAGTTGTGTAATTATGAGGACCGCATCCCAGGGGTTAATACGCCTAGCATGGGTCATCCTCTTCTACCACTGATCAGCTGGTCACTTGTATCACATGCCCAACAAAGATTATAACATACAACAAGGTAAAGAAAAGAATGTAGCTTACTTGATCCCATAAGAGTAAGCAAAGGTGGTCTTCTCTCCTAATCTATGCACCTTATGTTGCTACTTGATTTCATTTGAGCTTTTTATTACATATACTATTTGCCTTACATATTCAGTACATTTTTCGTACTGACGTCCCATATTGGGGACGCTGCATTTTATGCTGCAGGCTCAGGTACTCCAGCTAGTAGACCTCCTCAGTAGGAGCACTCAAAATTCTGCTACTTTTTGTGAGCTCCAAGTTGATTCAGAGCTTTATTAAGTCCTTGGTAAATTCGTTTGGTATTGTATCGTAGTTAAGGGTAAGGCGGGGTCTGTCCCGACCTACTCTAGTCTTCTATCTTTTAGAGGCTTTGTAGACGTATGTACATGGTTCAGTTGTGTCTTAAGGAGTTGTGGCCTAAACAGCCAAGTCTTGTATATAACTTTTGGACCTACTTATGTTGGTTTATATCGCGGCATCCAAAGTTAACTTGTCTCAATTGTTATAGTATATGCTCAGTAAGAACAGGTTGCAGGTTGGTTCTCTCGGGCCTTTAGGGCATCGGGTGCCTGTCCGTCTTAATGGGTTTTGAGGCGTGACACTCTTTCCACAAGTAGTACGTGTAGGCTTGCCAACTTGAGAATCACCTCCCTTCTCAATTTTCACCTTACCACTACTAGATTCTTCTTGAGTTGAAACCTTCTTCTTGAACCTAGGTTGGCTTTGTTCACTAGATCCACTCCTCTTAAAGTTTCGAGCAATCCAACAAGGTTTATATTCCTCACTGTATTGTGCATACACCATGAGTCTAGATAAAGTCATATCATCATGGAGCATGGCCGTACGGCATTCTTCTCTCACTAGGTTGGCAACACCGGTCACAAACCTACTCATCTCATCCCTAGGATTAGACACAAGGGATGGAGCAAACCTAGACAACATAGAAAACTTCAAGGAATCACTCATATTGCCTTTCTTAAGATTAATGAACTCTTCCACCTTCACCTCTCTCCTCTAACGGGGAAAGTACTTCTCCATGAAATCCTCCTTAAACTTTTCCCACTCTATAGGACCCAACTCAACCGGCCTATTATATTTCCAAGTACCACACTTGAGAGATATCCCTCAATTGATATGAAGCAAACTCCGTATTTTCCCTAGAAGTAACCCCCATAGCACTCAACACCTTGTACACACCATCAAGGAACTATTGGGGGTCCTCTCACACCTTGGATCCAAGAAAGATAGGAGGATTCATTTTCACAAAGTCTCTCAACCTAAAGGTCATAGTGCTCTCCACAACATTCACCCTAGGCTCCATACTCCTATACACTTAAGTAGTCATGTCTCGGGATAAAGAAAGCAAAGGAGTCTAATCTCTCTATTAGTAAATTCCGAGGGAACCATTGGAACATCATTACCTCCTTCCACAATAGGGACTTGATCTCCTTGGTGAGGCACTTGAGCATCTTGAGCACCTTGGACTCCTTGTCCATGTTGATGAACTTTCTCGACTTGAGGAGGAATTTCCTCATTCACCCTTCCCTCTTTCAACATTCTAGCGGTCATCCTTCTAGTATTCTTCTCCTAGAAACATAAGGAAACACATTGAGAAGGATACTCATAACTTTTACTCTACGTCACGACATAGGACTAGAAAAGAAGGGAAACTCTATCGTCCGGTAGCTTCTCGTTCATGGGTGTGTCTCGACTCCCACCAATGAACAAGACTCTACGAGACGTGACTTGCCGAGGCTTTTTAATTTTTAAGACTACTTTCATAATCTATGCTCTGATACCACGTTTGTCAGGACCCGCATGCTCACCCTAGAAGTTAGGGTATTCTTAGGTCATAACACGGCGTACGGAGGTCTTGTATAAGCCTTTTATATCTTTCATCGCATATACATAATGAAAACTAGTGCGGAATTAAAACTTTTCACAAAACATTAGAATATCTTTA
Source organism: Solanum sitiens (assembly GCA_016801875.1). Taxonomy (NCBI): domain Eukaryota; kingdom Viridiplantae; phylum Streptophyta; class Magnoliopsida; order Solanales; family Solanaceae; genus Solanum; species Solanum sitiens. The sequence continues at coordinate 34,647 of JABWTJ010001112.1, read as the reverse complement.
ATAAAATCTTTCATTAGAAATCATAGAAAATACTAAGTCTCAATCTCATCAAAGCTTAGACACGAGAATATTTGGGACACGACCCATACATCAAAATATAAAAATACTTAGTCTATTACAATACTTCAATATAAAAGAAATCTAAGATAACTATGCCCTTGAATAAAGAGAGGACATACTTTAACTTCACTTGAATGATGCTATAATCCAAGCCTTGCTTTCCAATTCTCTTCACCTACGAACCACAATAGATATATAAATATATATGAAATTAGTACAAACACATGTACTTAGTATGGCATAATGCATAAAAATCATGAAAATGGACATTAATTGGAAATATGCATCTTTTGATTAAAATAACATTATATAAGAATATGAACAACATTTAACGCCTTAGAACACATAATATAACACTTAAGCAATTTATCACCTTTTTAGAGAAACATTATAGTAACCTACATCACTGTTACAGTAAATTCCTTCACTCTTACTGTGAAAATATTCAAATTCATATAAAACACTTCCTAGCATGTAATCTTCTCACTAAAAGCTATCCTACGACTCACTTAAGTAAGACAAAGAGAGACCGCCCATACACTCTCTATAGGCACCCCTAAATGCTCCTTAAGACCACCCATAATGAGACATACACACTTACAATACACCAAATACATGAACATATATGATATGACATTCTCCTTACCAAGTCTATCAAAAGACTTACTTAAGTACTCCTAGAAGAGAACGTCCATACACCCTCTTCAAGGTTACCAAAATAATCCTTATAACTTCGTTAGTTTAGATCATGCCTAAAGTATCAACCAACTTCCCTAACTAGAGTCATTCTCAAGACTTCCCAAGATAAGACATGAAAAAATCATCTCTTATGCCCCATCACACTTTAACTAGGAAATCCATAAACTCACTCTAGATTAGGTACTCATTCATTTACATGCTTTCTAACATAAGTCATTATTTCATTAGTTCATTAAGATACATTCATCACATAGAGGATATTCAAGCAATGGTCTTGGAGATAACCTAGGGAGTCTCAGTAACATCTTCAAAGCCTAAGGGTGCAATGTCTAGGTAGCGTCCCATACCACCACCTAAACTTCATAGACTTCTCAAATGCTAGTATGTATCACATAGATTAGAATAGGCAATAACCTACATAGACCATGGTAGCAAAGTATGGAATCCGGAATTGTAACCTACTCCGATGGAGGGTGTTCTACTTGCCAATGGTAGAACTTGGACACATCCCATGTAGGCACATGGTTAAGGAATATGAAGTGTCTACTTTTCACTCTAGCCTTATTCTTATATAGAGCTACTTCCCTTACCATACTCACTTGGTGCTAGCCTTTGTTCTCATAGAGTAATTCACATTAAGGATCACATGAAGAGGTTCCACATCTAGTTCATAACCCAATAACATTCACCTTACCGAAGAGGTCCCCTAGGGCTGCCTTACAATAGCGACAAAGATATCTTAATGACTTTCGTAAGGATGATATGATGTCGTTAAAATTAACCAACCCTAAGTCCACCATTCATTACAAGAGGGATACCATTAAAGCATTCGACTTCAAGGTTCATAACCTTACCACTAGGTCCAAGGTTTCACATAAAGGACCTTCTTAGAAACATTCAAGGTCTCATGTCATTCATAAATTCAATACTAAGAGGCTTTAGCATCCTAAGTCAAGACATCTCATATTCACATATCAATCATGCATCAAGAAGAGGGACTTAAGTCTACCTAAACAAGACACATCATTACTTCACTTTATCACATATAGCATATCATATTCAAGAAGCACATAGGCACAACCTTCATTATAATTAGGTCACCCTATACACTACTAGAACATCATCAATATATTCATCATAAAGACTCAATAACCAATTAGGAAGAATCATGCATCAACTCTAATACTACACACATAAGGACATAGTCATAGTCTAACATGATCACCTAAATAGCATCAATAGAAGAAAACACATACTTTCACATTACTTAACATGTAGGTAGATATGATCATACTTCATATAATCAACTACAAAAATCATCATAATTGTTCAGGTAGTGCCGACAAGGCCATGATCATCATAATACATACGGTAACGCCGACGAGGCCACATAATTCACATAGCACCGCCCATAAGTGGACGATACCAATCACAACATAATTCAAGAGATACATTACATAAAATAAAGAGAATTAGGGCAGCGTACCACCAATCCATTCTCACAACTTCAATCCATAGATCAATCATCCAATTCAATACCAAAAGCCCTTACCCATGTCCATGATCATCAATTCAATACAAAAACTATAATACTCAATGAAACTAGGTCAATTCAATATATATATTTATCAATCTAAGACAACCTATACATCAACTGAATACAATTATTACATCATTCAATAGCCCATAGAAAACTACACTAGAATTCATAAGCATTAAGTCAATATCAAGTCAACCTCAAAGTAGTAAAAAAATAGGGTTCATCAATTATATGGGTTCATAGGTTAATTTTCACATCCGGGTTTACCCCCTAGACGTAACTGGCATCGTCGTTCTTTTTGAGGACTAAGACTAGCCTCTTAGTCTTACATCATTACATTCATAGGTCAAAAATATGGAAGAATTAAAACTTTTCATTACTTACTTGGAGGTTTACATAGACCTCTACATACACATAATATATTCATATCGAGTATACATAAACCCTTCGTATAGGAATATTACATAGTCTTCTACTTTTATGGTACATACATATATATATAGAAGATAAAACATAGTCTTAAAGATTGTAAATCATAACCATCTAACAAGATTTGCAATTTGGGAATAGCCCTACATCAAGGTAAAGAATCCACATATAGGTTTATACAATTCGTACTCAAATGAAAATAGAAGGACCATAAGAGTCTTAAAAAGTAAAAAAAAAAAAACATAAGCTCAATATTGACATCGCCCTCGGAAAATGAGGACCGGTCACTTGGATGAATGAGAAACTCCAAGCCTTCTTCAAAGTTGTCACAAAGAGTCCTCAACGACCGGAACCTAAGATGTTGGAGAAAAGGGAGAAAATGGGGTTAGTACGCCACTTGTACTAAGTATGAGAGATGCACATAAAAGATCAAATCATGCTAAAAAGGACATTTTATTAAAAACTATGCTACTTTGTCTTTTGAAAGTCTAATGCACAATCAAGCAAACCATACCAATCATCAAGACACATTTATCAAGTCAAGGTGAGCAACATACTTGTTAATCATACTTTAACCCATAATATAGAACAAACTTATCATCAAGTAATTACATCACAAGCATTAATAAGAGTTTATCATATCATAATAAGCAAGACAAGTACTCATGAATCCTCATCAAGTCAACAAGTGAAATGACCAAGCAAAGCCCCATAACCTTACTAAATCAAGTAACCCAACAAGAACCCATAACCAATGTCAAACTTCACATAATATAAACTTTAAGGATACATAACATCATACTTTTACAACATAGACCAAATACATGTTCATAAGGATAACCATCATCACATAATATCATTTACATTGTAGAATCAACATATTATCATAATTTACATCATTATCATATGCATACATAATATCAACCTCCTAAAGCTTCAAGGCAAACTAGTGCAAGGCATAGGTAGAGTCCCATACCCCTACCTAGGCTAAGTCAAACCTCTCAAGTCACCCTAGTTAGTTTATACTTTATTCCTTCATTTTAGTTTTAGGGAACACTTTCCTTAACCGACATAGACCACAAGATCTAAGTGTGGAATCCGGTGTTGTAAAACCTTACACCAATGGAAGGTGGTCTACAGGCCAACTTTTGACTTATCTAAAGTTATCTTCTTGTCATCTTCTTTGGCTTTATTCAAATAAAACATCTCTTACTTAGATGGAGAAATAAGTAAGCAAGACTTTCTACCCTGCCTTTCTTTTCTTAAAAAATGGCGAATTACACCGAATTTTGCCTTCAACCAAGCCTTTCCGTTCCGAAATCGAGAAAGATCACTCTGAAAAGTAAGCCCTTTCTTATTATACGATATCTTCGGTGTTGTAAACCACCAATGCGTTTTGGTTATAATATGAGGGTATAGTTTTTCTAAGAAAGGCATTCCTAGTAATATATCTTTTGTAACAGCACCGCAATTTGGTTATAAAGATAAAACATACCGTAGAAATAAAAAATATCGAAAAAGAAGAAGAATCTTATTGCAGACTACCTCTCCAGAAACAGATACAATGATAGTCATCTCTAAAAAGCTTTTGCTATGGAACTATTCTGCGATTAAGTAAGCCCAGACTATGCCATCCTAATTGTGGAAACCGGTAGGCAGACGGCCGTTTTGGGGAAGTACACACCAGTTGAGGCGCTGTTAGGGTAACTGATTAAAGAAAAAAGCCATAGTACTTACTAAGATGAGATGAATATTATACTATTATTGTTCATAATAAATATGTATAAACTGTGAAAAAATTAGACGGAATAAATTGTTAAGTGAAAATAAACTGAATCAAAATTAATATGCCTACATACTTGCTAGATAATGATAATAATTATATGATGTTATTGTTTTACATATTGAAAGATATTGATGTTGATACACGTAGAATAATTTATGATAAGTTAATTATGCATGAGATAATTGAAACAACGATAGTAGGTTGGTCTGAGCTGATAATTTACGATGACAATGATCTAGATTATTTATTTGATGATTTAGAACTATATAGAGATCAATGATCAATTTTAGATATTTGAGGTTATGGAAAGAAACTAAAGAAAAAATAGATTTAGAAGAAAAATTATTAATTGAAAACGTAAATAAATATATATATCTTCGAGGAGAAGAATATCTAGAATACATAGAAACAAATGCAAAAGAAATACAGAGTTTAAATATATTAAAAAAAGAATATTATGATAAAATATTCTCTTAATACTTAAAATGGATCAAAGGATAGATAAACAACTTTTAATTGAAGAAATAAATAGATTACAATATATGCACGACTTTATGAAAGAACGATTAATAGTAAATATAGTTGCAGGAGTATGTCGTAAATCAATACTAATACAAAAGAAACAGATATTTGATTTAAAATTAAAAATAGACTGTTTAGAATATAAACTACAACATAACATAATTTATAAATAATAATGAATAAAGAAGAATTTATAGTAGATGAAAAAACTTATGAGAATTACGAAGGATTAACTATAAAAATAGTTTTTTCAAATTTAGGTAGAAGGTATAAAAAAATAGGAGATAAATTATATCTAATGTTAGAAAAAGAATCTGCAAAACTAGAAGATAGCTTAACAGCTATGATACGAATAACAAAAGAAAATGACGATAAAGATAAAACATACCGTAGAAATAAAAAATATCGAAAAAGAAGAACTAAATATAAGTATAAAAAACCGAGAAAACGTTATTATATAAAAAATAGTAAACAAAAACGTTTATCAAGACCAAAGAAAGCTATATCAAATTGTAATTGTTACAATTGTGGTAAACTAGGACATTTAGCTAAAGATTGTAAATTACCTAGAAATATAAAAAAGAAGCAAATTGCAGAATTTATACTAGATAATTATAAATATAAACAAATCGATTATTTAGATTATGATTTAAATGATAATGATAGTATATACGAATTTATAGATACAGAAATAAATGAATTTATAGATACAGAAATAAATGATCATTCAGAAATAGAAACTGTTTATGAAACAGAATCAAATAAATCAGAAAATGAAAATGACTGAGGAAAATATAAAAATAATTTCAACCGAAGAATATAACGATGAAGAATCAGTAGAACAGAAGATAATATTTGACAATAATGTTTTTCAGGAAATAAGAAATAAAGAATTAGACTTAAGTGTAGAAAAAGTATTAAAAATACCTTTATTAAATCAATTCTTTAAAAGAAGTAAGGAAGAATATTATGTAGTAAGTCAAAAGGAACATATTATAGATTGTAAATATACTAAAGGAAAAGCACAAATCCCTATACTCAATAAAAGAGTAATTAATCAAGAAATACAACAAATAAAATCTAAAGCCCCTATAAAATATGTACATTTAGGAGGAACAGAGATATTATTAAAAGCTTGTTTTCGAGAAGGAATAGATACACCAATAGAACTATACTTAGCAGATGATAGAATTATACATCCTATAGAAAAAAGCATAATAAGTGCTATAAAAGGAAATCTAATATATCAAAAATTTAAATTTATAATAAGTGCTAATTATTCAATAGCATTAACAGATAAAAATATAGATAAATCGTTAATGTTATATTGGAAATTATCAGGAATTGAACTAGAACCTGGAAGTAAAATATTTACAGTGAGATGTAAAAATCTATATATATTAACAACAAAGCATAAAGTTATTGCTAAGAATAAAATAGATAGAATTAAAATAGACAATCCTTTTGATCAAATACTTACGATTATAGATAACAATGATTATAGTTATAACGCAATGAGTGTAAATGATGATTTACAAATAATACAAGAACGAGTAAATACCCCTAAACTATCAAAAACTGCCTCATCAAGAGCCAGTACTTCAAAAAGAAAATATGAATTCCCTGAAATACAATATACAGAAGACGAATTAATAAACTATTATTTTATAGCAGGAATAACTGATAACAAAAAATATAAAATACTAATAAACACAGGAGAAGAGGAAAATTATATAAATAAAGAATTAGTTCCAGAAAATGAACTTACAAAGACAGGACATATTTGCCCTGGATTACCTACTGAAATTATAATTTGTAACGAATCAATTGAAAAAGAAATAATAATAGGAGGAATAAACTTTACTATAAAATTCAAAATCTATCAAAGTGAACATGATATAACCTTAAGATTAAAATGGTTAGAACAATTTATACCGTATAAGATAGAAGATAATAAATTACTACTCACTTGTCAAAATAAGAAAATTATAATACAAAGAATAAAATGAAGATATACATTCTTGCGAAAATTATTATAGAAGGATATTATAATAGATATTATACACCTATGATAGATACAGGAGCAGAAACAAATATATGTAAATACAATTGTTTACCAGAAGAGAAATGGGAAAAATTACAAACACCTATGATAGTAACAGGATTTAATAACGAGAGTAGTATGATTATTTATAAAGCTAAAAATGTTAAAATACAAATATGGGATAAAATCTTAACAATAGAAACTATATACTGCTTTGATTGTAAAACAAAAGATATATTACTAGGAATGCCTTTCTTAGAAAAACTATACCCTCATATTATAACCAAAACGCATTGGTGGTTTACAACACCATGTGGTTATAAAATAGGAGCAAAAAGAGTTAACAATAAACAAAGAAAACCCAAAGAATGGATTAAAGGAAATGAAAAAATAAATCAAGAAATGGAAAATATAAAAGATATTAATCACTTTGAAATTATTATATTCACAATAGATAAACTTAAACTAATAACTGATCAATTAGAATCTTTATACAATGATAATCCCTTAAAAGGATGGGAAAAACATAAAACCACTGTAAAGATAGAATTAATAGACGAAAATAGTATAATATTGCAAAAACCTTTAAGATATAATTTTGATGATCTTAATGAATTTAAAATCCATATAGAAGAACTATTAAAAAATAATTATATACAAGAAACCAATAGTAAACATTGTAGTCCAGCATTTATTGTTAATAATCATAATGAACAAAAACGAGGAAAAAGTAGAATGGTCATAGACTATAGAAATTTAAATGCTAAAACAAAAACATATAATTACCCTATACCAAACAAAATATTAAAAATAAGACAAATACAAGGCTATAACTACTTTAGCAAATTCGATTGTAAATCGGGTTTTTACCATTTAAAACTTGAAGATAAATCAAAACAGTTAACCGCTTTTACTGTACCACAAGGATACTATGAATGGAATGTATTACCGTTTGGTTATAAAAATGCACCAGGAAGATATCAATGTTTTATGGATAACTATTTTAGTCAATTAGAAAATTGCATTATTTATATTGATGATATATTATTATATTCTAAGACACAAGAAGAACATATAAAATTACTAGAAAAATTTATTCATATAATTAAGCAGTCAGGTATTAGTTTGAATAAAAGAAAAGTAGAAATAATGAAATCTCAAATAGAATTTCTAGGAATACAAATAGATAAAACAGGTATAAAAATGCAGACGCATTTAGTACAAAAAATCATTAATTTAGATGAAAACATAGATACAAAAAAGAAATTACAATCCTTTTTAGGATTAGTAAATCAAGTAAGAGAATATATACCTAAATTAGCAGAATATTTAAAACCTTTACATAAAAAACTTAAAAAGGATGTCGAATATCATTTCGATAAAAAAGATAATGAAAATATAAAAAATATTAAACAACTATGTAAGAATTTACCAAAGCTTAATTTCCCAGATGAAAAAAGGAATTTTACATATATAGTTGAAACTGATTCAAGTGAACATAGTTATGGAGGACTATTAAAATATAAATATAAAGATGAAAAAATTGAATACCATTGTAGATATCATTCAGGATCATATACTGAACCCCAAATAAAATGGGAGATTAATCGAAAGGAGTTATTAGCACTATATAAATGTTTATTAGCGTTTGAACATTATATTGTGTATAACAAATTTATTGTTAGAATAGATAATACACAGGTAAAATGGTGGCTAACACGCAAGATAGATGATTCGGTAACAACCAAAGAAATACGAAGATTAGTATTAAATATATTAAATTTTACATTTACAATTGAAGTAATTACTGCTAACAAGAATCTTATTGCAGACTACCTCTCCAGAAACAGATACAATGAAGCAAATACTATCTATGATGACAAGCCTTTGTCAAAAGATAGACAAAATAGACAGTGAAGTAAAAATACTGAAAGAAACAGTTAACAGTCAGCAGCATGACTCTAAACATGCGGAGCTATGTCTTCAGGCAGACGATAAACAGCCAGAGATAAAAGGTGACGATGAGAAACACCGTAAAACTCATAATATTAACAAATTATTCATTGCAGGAACTAGCAAAGGAGCTATGGAAAAACCAAATCCAAAAACTATAAATCTCAACAGTTTATTTGAAAAACCATTTGTACCCAAAATCCAGATAATAGAAACTTCAACCCCACAAATATCTACCTATGCAGCCAGTTTGAATAAAGAAAAGAAAATATATAACCACATTTCCCAGAACTATATTGAAAATATATACCAGATAGTAACCTTTCTAAATTCCAAACCAAGATCTACAACTACAAAAGAAAAAACTGAAGATTATGTAACTCAGAAGTTACAAGGTTACAATAAACTAATTGCACAACCAAAAACTAACCCAAATCTAGTTAAAACTTGTTTTAATTATGGATTGTTAAGTACAGTCTATACGTATACAGGTGAAGAAGTTAGTGGAATTCCTGAAATCCACAAAGCATTTTTGATTTACAAAAAGATAACCAAGGGAAATTTATTTTTTATAAGATGTTATACAGCACCAGCGGAGATACTTTTCAACGAGATAAAACCAATGATCCAAGTGGTTAAAATTGGATTAACGCGAGACATGATTATACCGGAAGATATAGGACAACAACCAGAGATACCTAAAATCGAGCTACCAAGTTTCTATGCAAATAAACGGATAATTGGACTATCGACAGTTATTCAAGAATTAGCCAATAATTATTTACAAGGAAATGCTATTTGGAGCTACTATTCTCGAGACCATTTAATGATTTATGCCAATTCTCGGGAAATACGACAAGCAGATATGGATGAAGTCCAGAAATGGATATTGTCCTTAATAAAACCTGAAGATATACCAACAACAAGAGCAATTAAAAAGGGATTTATTTCCGAAGAGTTATTAACAAGATATTGCAAGCTAATAGGACACAAGTATCCAGAACATATATGTTCTAAATGCAATGAAGGAGATAAAACTATACCAGATGTTTTATTTGAATAAAGCCAAAGAAGATGACAAGAAGATAACTTTAGATAAGTCAAAAGTTACTTTGTATATGTCGGCCAATATAGGCTATTATTGTAACAACTTTTACTTTTGTCGGCCATGTGATTAAAGTAGGCCATTATTTATTGTCGTTTTACTTTTTTAAAAGTTTGTCGGCCAATTTGTAAAGTAGGCCACTTTGTAATTTTAACGTTTTGTGTCGGCAGAATTATAGACTGCCAAGTGTCATCAGTTAGTGTCGGCCACTGTTTGGCCAATAATGTAAGTTTGCACTATAAAGAAAACTTGAAAGCTTGCTCCATTACTGAGGTCTAATGCCTCTATTTATAGTGCAAACTTACATTATTGGCCAAACAGTGGCCGACACTAACTGATGACACTTGGCAGTCTATAATTCTGCCGACACAAAACGTTAAAATTACAAAGTGACCTACTTTACAAATTGGCCGACAAACTTTTAAAAAAGTAAAACGACAATAAATAATGGCCTACTTTAATCACATGGCCGACAAAAGTAAAAGTTGTTACAATAATAGCCTATATTGGCCGACATATACAAAGTAACTTTTGACTTATCTAAAGTTATCTTCTTGTCATCTTCTTTGGCTTTATTCAAATAAAACATCTGGTATAGTTTTATCTCCTTCATTGCATTTAGAACATATATGTTCTGGATACTTGTGTCCTATTAGCTTGCAATATCTTGTTAATAACTCTTCGGAAATAAATCCCTTTTTAATTGCTCTTGTTGTTGGTATATCTTCAGGTTTTATTAAGGACAATATCCATTTCTGGACTTCATCCATATCTGCTTGTCGTATTTCCCGAGAATTGGCATAAATCATTAAATGGTCTCGAGAATAGTAGCTCCAAATAGCATTTCCTTGTAAATAATTATTGGCTAATTCTTGAATAACTGTCGATAGTCCAATTATCCGTTTATTTGCATAGAAACTTGGTAGCTCGATTTTAGGTATCTCTGGTTGTTGTCCTATATCTTCCGGTATAATCATGTCTCGCGTTAATCCAATTTTAACCACTTGGATCATTGGTTTTATCTCGTTGAAAAGTATCTCCGCTGGTGCTGTATAACATCTTATAAAAAATAAATTTCCCTTGGTTATCTTTTTGTAAATCAAAAATGCTTTGTGGATTTCAGGAATTCCACTAACTTCTTCACCTGTATACGTATAGACTGTACTTAACAATCCATAATTAAAACAAGTTTTAACTAGATTTGGGTTAGTTTTTGGTTGTGCAATTAGTTTATTGTAACCTTGTAACTTCTGAGTTACATAATCTTCAGTTTTTTCTTTTGTAGTTGTAGATCTTGGTTTGGAATTTAGAAAGGTTACTATCTGGTATATATTTTCAATATAGTTCTGGGAAATGTGGTTATATATTTTCTTTTCTTTATTCAAACTGGCTGCATAGGTAGATATTTGTGGGGTTGAAGTTTCTATTATCTGGATTTGGGTACAAATGGTTTTTCAAATAAACTGTTGAGATTTATAGTTTTTGGATTTGGTTTTTCCATAGCTCCTTTGCTAGTTCCTGCAATGAATAATTTGTTAATATTATGAGTTTTACGGTGTTTCTCATCGTCACCTTTTATCTCTGGCTGTTTATCGTCTGCCTGAAGACATAGCTCCGCATGTTTAGAGTCATGCTGCTGACTGTTAACTGTTTCTTTCAGTATTTTTACTTCACTGTCTATTTTGTCTATCTTTTGACAAAGGCTTGTCATCATAGATAGTATTTGCTTCATTGTATCTGTTTCTGGAGAGGTAGTCTGCAATAAGATTCTTGTTAGCAGTAATTACTTCAATTGTAAATGTAAAATTTAATATATTTAATACTAATCTTCGTATTTCTTTGGTTGTTACCGAATCATCTATCTTGCGTGTTAGCCACCATTTTACCTGTGTATTATCTATTCTAACAATAAATTTGTTATACACAATATAATGTTCAAACGCTAATAAACATTTATATAGTGCTAATAACTCCTTTCGATTAATCTCCCATTTTATTTGGGGTTCAGTATATGATCCTGAATGATATCTACAATGGTATTCAATTTTTTCATCTTTATATTTATATTTTAATAGTCCTCCATAACTATGTTCACTTGAATCAGTTTCAACTATATATGTAAAATTCCTTTTTTCATCTGGGAAATTAAGCTTTGGTAAATTCTTACATAGTTGTTTAATATTTTTTATATTTTCATTATCTTTTTTATCGAAATGATATTCGACATCCTTTTTAAGTTTTTTATGTAAAGGTTTTAAATATTCTGCTAATTTAGGTATATATTCTCTTACTTGATTTACTAATCCTAAAAAGGATTGTAATTTCTTTTTTGTATCTATGTTTTCATCTAAATTAATGATTTTTTGTACTAAATGCGTCTGCATTTTTATACCTGTTTTATCTATTTGTATTCCTAGAAATTCTATTTGAGATTTCATTATTTCTACTTTTCTTTTATTCAAACTAATACCTGACTGCTTAATTATATGAATAAATTTTTCTAGTAATTTTATATGTTCTTCTTGTGTCTTAGAATATAATAATATATCATCAATATAAATAATGCAATTTTCTAATTGACTAAAATAGTTATCCATAAAACATTGATATCTTCCTGGTGCATTTTTATAACCAAACGGTAATACATTCCATTCATAGTATCCTTGTGGTACAGTAAAAGCGGTTAACTGTTTTGATTTATCTTCAAGTTTTAAATGGTAAAAACCCGATTTACAATCGAATTTGCTAAAGTAGTTATAGCCTTGTATTTGTCTTATTTTTAATATTTTGTTTGGTATAGGGTAATTATATGTTTTTGTTTTAGCATTTAAATTTCTATAGTCTATGACCATTCTACTTTTTCCTCGTTTTTGTTCATTATGATTATTAACAATAAATGCTGGACTACAATGTTTACTATTGGTTTCTTGTATATAATTATTTTTTAATAGTTCTTCTATATGGATTTTAAATTCATTAAGATCATCAAAATTATATCTTAAAGGTTTTTGCAATATTATACTATTTTCGTCTATTAATTCTATCTTTACAGTGGTTTTATGTTTTTCCCATCCTTTTAAGGGATTATCATTGTATAAAGATTCTAATTGATCAGTTATTAGTTTAAGTTTATCTATTGTGAATATAATAATTTCAAAGTGATTAATATCTTTTATATTTTCCATTTCTTGATTTATTTTTTCATTTCCTTTAATCCATTCTTTGGGTTTTCTTTGTTTATTGTTAACTCTTTTTGCTCCTATTTTATAACCACATGGTGTTGTAAACCACCAATGCGTTTTGGTTATAATATGAGGGTATAGTTTTTCTAAGAAAGGCATTCCTAGTAATATATCTTTTGTTTTACAATCAAAGCAGTATATAGTTTCTATTGTTAAGATTTTATCCCATATTTGTATTTTAACATTTTTAGCTTTATAAATAATCATACTACTCTCGTTATTAAATCCTGTTACTATCATAGGTGTTTGTAATTTTTCCCATTTCTCTTCTGGTAAACAATTGTATTTACATATATTTGTTTCTGCTCCTGTATCTATCATAGGTGTATAATATCTATTATAATATCCTTCTATAATAATTTTCGCAAGAATGTATATCTTCATTTTATTCTTTGTATTATAATTTTCTTATTTTGACAAGTGAGTATTAATTTATTATCTTCTATCTTATACGGTATAAATTGTTCTAACCATTTTAATCCTAAGGTTATATCATGTTCACTTTGATAGATTTTGAATTTTATAGTAAAGTTTATTCCTCCTATTATTATTTCTTTTTCAATTGATTCGTTACAAATTATAATTTCAGTAGGTAATCCAGGGCAAATATGTCCTGTCTTTGTAAGTTCATTTTCTGGAACTAATTCTTTATTTATATAATTTTCCTCTTCTCCTGTGTTTATTAGTATTTTATATTTTTTGTTATCAGTTATTCCTGCTATAAAATAATAGTTTATTAATTCGTCTTCTGTATATTGTATTTCAGGGAATTCATATTTTCTTTTTGAAGTACTGGCTCTTGATGAGGCAGTTTTTGATAGTTTAGGGGTATTTACTCGTTCTTGTATTATTTGTAAATCATCATTTACACTCATTGCGTTATAACTATAATCATTGTTATCTATAATCGTAAGTATTTGATCAAAAGGATTGTCTATTTTAATTCTATCTATTTTATTCTTAGCAATAACTTTATGCTTTGTTGTTAATATATATAGATTTTTACATCTCACTGTAAATATTTTACTTCCAGGTTCTAGTTCAATTCCTGATAATTTCCAATATAACATTAACGATTTATCTATATTTTTATCTGTTAATGCTATTGAATAATTAGCACTTATTATAAATTTAAATTTTTGATATATTAGATTTCCTTTTATAGCACTTATTATGCTTTTTTCTATAGGATGTATAATTCTATCATCTGCTAAGTATAGTTCTATTGGTGTATCTATTCCTTCTCGAAAACAAGCTTTTAATAATATCTCTGTTCCTCCTAAATGTACATATTTTATAGGGGCTTTAGATTTTATTTGTTGTATTTCTTGATTAATTACTCTTTTATTGAGTATAGGGATTTGTGCTTTTCCTTTAGTATATTTACAATCTATAATATGTTCCTTTTGACTTACTACATAATATTCTTCCTTACTTCTTTTAAAGAATTGATTTAATAAAGGTATTTTTAATACTTTTTCTACACTTAAGTCTAATTCTTTATTTCTTATTTCCTGAAAAACATTATTGTCAAATATTATCTTCTGTTCTACTGATTCTTCATCGTTATATTCTTCGGTTGAAATTATTTTTATATTTTCCTCAGTCATTTTCATTTTCTGATTTATTTGATTCTGTTTCATAAACAGTTTCTATTTCTGAATGATCATTTATTTCTGTATCTATAAATTCATTTATTTCTGTATCTATAAATTCGTATATACTATCATTATCATTTAAATCATAATCTAAATAATCGATTTGTTTATATTTATAATTATCTAGTATAAATTCTGCAATTTGCTTCTTTTTTATATTTCTAGGTAATTTACAATCTTTAGCTAAATGTCCTAGTTTACCACAGTTGTAACAATTACAATTTGATATAGCTTTCTTTGGTCTTGATAAACTCTTTCTCGCATTGACCGGACAAAGGTTTCAAATGAGCATCCCATGGGGCAGCCATAGCTACTATTCTATGTTCTTCCCGAAAGTGTGCTAAATCGACGAGATGAGCCTACGAAAGATTTCAAGTTCAGACTATGATGACTGGCATCCTCACTTACGCAACGAAATTGAGTTGATGGAGTAGCCGGCCACATAGTCCGCAGCGTCTTTCACTGCATCGCATTTGCCGGGGCTGAATCTGCACTAATTACGCTTTTTTCTATAGGGTGTATTATTCTATCATCTGCTAAATATATTTCAATAGGTGTATCTATTCCTTCTCTAAAACATGCTTTTATTAGTATTTCTGTTCCTCCTAAATGTACATATTTTATAGGTGTCTTTGCTTTTATATGTTGTATTTCTTGATTTATCATTCTTTTATTTAATATAGGTATTTGTGCTTTTCCTTTTGTATATTTACAATCTACAATATGTTCTTTTTGACTAACTACATAATATTCTTCTTTATTTCTTTTAAATCAATTTTTTAAAGTGGGTACTTCTAATACTTTTTCTACACTTAAATCTAATTCTTTATTTTTTATTTGTTGGAAAATTGTATTATCAAATATAATTTTTTGTTCTACTGATTCTTCATCCTGATATTCTTCTTTAGATATTATTTTTATATTTTCCTCAGTCATTATATTTCTTCAGTTATTATTTCATTATCTAATTCCATATTTATTCCTTCATTTTCATATTCGTTTTCTATATCTGAGATTTCATATATACTATCATCATCACTTAATTCATAGTCTATATAATCTATTTGCATATATTTTTCTTCATCCATAATTATTTATGCTATTTGCTTTCTTTTTATATTTTTCGGTAATTTACAATCTCTAGCTAAATGTCCTAACTTTCCACAATTGTAACAATTACAATTTGATAATTTTCTTTTTTGTCTGTATGATCCTTTTATTTTATAATTTTTTACAAAATATCTTTTTCTTGGATTTTTATATTTATATCTAGTTTTAGTTTTTCTATACTTTTTATATTTTCTAGGTTTTTTATAATATTTATCTTTGCAATCGAATTGTGGTGCAATTTTGTTTTTACAGCATGCTAGATTTTTTATTAATACTTTTTCCATTTTTAATCTTTCTTTTTGATTTTCACATAACTGAATAAACCATTGTTGTAAGAATTTTATTCTAGCTCCTAAAGTATCTGTCATTCCTTCATTATTCCAATCTTTAATTACATTTGTACTAAATGGTTCTGGTAATTTTGTAAAATATTGTTGTCTTATTTCTTTTGCTTCATCTGTATTATATTTTGCTTTGTAATAGTATTCTTTAAATGCACATGTGTATTCTTCTATGTAACACATATTACATATTGATAATTTTGACATTAATTGTCTATTTATTATTTTTTCTTTATTTTGTTCTTTTATATCTGTAGTCATACTTCCAAATTCATTTCTTATTGCTAGTTCATATTTATCTAATATATTTATATTAGATGTTGTTGTTGATCCTTCTATTTTTCTATCACTCCTTAGTGCTGCTATACTTTCTAATGGTAAACTTTCTATCCATAATTTTGTTGTTCCTATAAATGTTCTTTCTATATAGACTGGTGTATCTTTTATTGCTATTTTATTATCAACTAATTGTTTAGTTATATTTCCTACCCATAATAAGATTGCCTTATTTATATCTATAATACAATCTAAGTTTAAAAAGTTATTTTGTTCTATTATTGGTCTAGGTATCCATCTTTTATTTAATCTACTATTCCATATTGCATTTGTTCTATCTGATCTTTCATAACTTTCTGTATAATAAGTTGGTATTGATCTTCTAGGATTAGTTCTAGGACTATTATCTGGAGTTTTAGCTCTTGATGTGCTTGGTTTATTTATATCTCCTGTATTTATCTCTAATTTTTTCAATTTATCTACCTGTTCTAAGATTTCTGTATATGTTTCACTTATATCACTTATTTCTGAATTTTGATCATTTGTATCTAATTCGTTTATTTCATTATTGATTTCATTTATTTTAAGATTTTTATTTTCATTTAATATTTGTTTCATTTTATTTATTTCATTAGCCAATTCAACTTCTTTTTCTTTTTCTACTTGTTTTTCTTTTTGTTTAGTTTCATATAATAATTTTAACTGAGCTAATTCTTTTTCTAATTCATTTATTTTTGTATTTTTTGTTTCTTTTATTTTTTGTATTTCTTGTTTTGCTTGTGTTTTTATTTTTTCAATTTCTTTAGCTTTATCTATTTCTTCATTTTCTTTTATTCTTATCATAGCTGTTAAACTATCTTCTAATTTTGTTGTTTCTTTTTCTAACATTAAATATAATTTATCTCCTATTTTTTTATATCTCCTTCCTAAATTTGAAAATACTATTTTTATTATTAGTCCTTCTTGATTTTCATAAGTTTTTTTATCTACTGCAAATTCTTCTTTATTCATTATATTCATTATTATGGTATATATCATGTTGTAATTTATATTCTAGGCAATTTATTTGTATTTCTAAATCAAATATAATTTTTCTTTGGATTGATATTGCTTTACTACTTACTCCTGCAAATATATTTTCTATTAATCTTTCTTTTTTAAATTTATATTCATATCTTTTTTCATTTTTTTTTTCTATCAGTTGTTGTTTATATATTCTTCTGTCCATATTGTTTTTTCAAATAACAAATATATTTATATTCTGTTTTTGAAATCATGTCTATCAACAAATTTTCTTTAATAGTATCTTTTTTAGTGATTTTTAATAATTCATATTTCGTATATAAGTTATTTAACTTTTTCCTCATCTTTTTTACCTTTCTTTCTATATTATTATTTTCATTTTCCTTTTTCATTTTTTAGGAAAATATTTTTTCATAATATTCTTTTTTAATTATATTCAATCTTTGTATTTTCCTTAGCATTATTTTCTATATATTCTAAATATTCTTCTTCTCTAAGATATATATATTTATTTACATTTTCAATTAATAATTTTTCTTCTAGATCTATTTTTTCTTTAGTTTCTTTCCATAATATCAAATATCTATAATTTATCATTGATCTCTATATAATTCTATATCATCATATAAATAATCAAGATCAAAATCATCTGAGATAATTAATTCTGACCAAGGAATGGATATGTGAAATAGAAATAACATATTGTGTAGTTCTTAATTCTTTCATCTATCAAACCACTTCTTCTTCAGATTTTAAATTTTATGTATAGTCAGAGCACCAACAACTGATTGTGATGCTAGAGCTTTGCCTCATCTTGCTAATATGTTCAAGAGGCATAAAGATGCATAGAACTCTCGAGAAGCCAATGGTATCATTCAATGGGCAGTTGATGCAGTCATAAATCTTCTTAATGAAAACAGTTGCATCAAAACTTGTGTTAAGTTAGTTTATTTGCATATGAAAACATTGCTATTGCTGCATCTATGAAAATGGAAAAAGAGAACAATGAAAGAAGAACATGGATTCAAGATTGAGATAAAATACCAATCTATTATGTTGTTGTTTTCCCCTTCTATTTTAAAGGGAATATTATTGTTACCTTTTAAAAGCATGTTTGACTTTTTTAGAAGATAATAGCTACTGCCTGGATATAGCTGAAAATTATCCGACAAATTATCATGTCATACCATTAGAAAATATTATGTCCAGAAAAATTAGCTCTAGCACCAATTCTCATGCCATCTTTTATTGATTTTAATTGCCTTATCGAGAATATTGAAGTGGGTGATGATGTATCTGTGTGATATGAAGAACTATTGTATTGGATGCAGAAATTTTCCCAATCACATATTTATTGTAAAGATGTAGCTAATGATATATTTGCAGTTGGCTGCATCTTAGAAGAACTCCAATTGCATTTTTTTATCCAACCTCTTTGGTTGTGTACTTAGAGAGTGGTGTCTTACCTTCTTTAGTACAAAGACTTCCTCCTGACACTCAAGTTGTTGCTAAATCCTGCATACAAAATGAGAAACTACTAACTAATCAAAAAAAAGTTAGTTAGCTAGAACTAATCGATTTACACCACCAGTTTTAACAGAGAGGGGAACAAATCGATTTTCTCGCAAATACAATCTTAGATTTTTTTACAACAAGTAGCAAAAGAACTAACATGATGAATACAATGAATCTCAAATAAGATTAAGATTAGTGCACTTCTTCACAAACCAAATGAACAGACCCATTTTCTCACAAAAGGACCTGCTATCTCGAAGGTATTTAAACAATCAGAAGCTGCTACAAATTGACTCTCACATGTTTCCTCAACTCATGATCAAATTGAAAGAAAAAAAACAAAAGCAAACACATATATAACACAATGCAAGGGGATTTGAAAACCGAGTTAATGAAGCAACCACGACAGGGAAAGAACTTGATACATCATTCTACATTTATTTAAGAAAAATTAACAAACCTATGAATTTTAACTGTTAAAGAAAAATTAAAAGACATAGTAAACATAAAAGAGAAAGAAGAACAGAAGAAAACCCGACAAAATCAATCCTCACGAGTATAAGATCTAAAATTAAAGTACTAGAGACACAAGATGAAATCTAAAACCTTGACGTCTTGATCCACTCTTCCAACTTGAGGTTCACAAATTAAGAACGTGACGTCTAACATAAAACGCTATCACAGAATCCCAACAAATAAGAATAAACATGACAGACAGAGAAATTTGAGACCAAATGAGATAAACTATGGAAGCTGAATAAAAACGAGCAGGATATCGAGTTGTAAATATGAAATCGACTAGAAAATTCACTTTAAGATTCAAACAACCATATTGGTCTCATATTAAAATGTCATATTGAGGACATTTGAAGTCCTAATAACAAAAATCGACCTCAAGAAAAAGAACTTTTGATAGCAAACAGAACAAAACAAACATCATCCAAAGAGGGAAACAAGAAATGAGAACGAGAGTGTTACCTTTTCTGGTGTAGGGAACTGCAACGGAAACGAGTTGCGGATGACTTCACCACCAGAGTACGACTCCGAGAACTCCGACGAGTATAGCAGAGGCAAGCGAGAATATAACAAGGCTAGCAGGGAGCTAATACTGCACACATATATGTCATGTAAATATAGGGAAATAAATATATATAGAGAAGATTGTAAGAATTACTTACAACTTTTTTTATGCCTCTAATGCCAGTTGAAGATTACTGTGATCCCATACCCCGTCAGAAGAAAGGAAGTGAAATGTCCACATCCTAAGATATCTGCCAACCAAATCAAGCTCAACGAAGGACATGAAAATTGGATTTATCAAATTGATTATTATAGCTATAACTGTGTGCAGATACTTGTTGAAGATCTAAGTACACTAAGAATGAGAGAAGTACAATTTAGTACAGGACTCTTGGATATTTTCATAAGAACAACATACACTTTATAAACATTTCATATGCAACATCACGACTCTAGGAACTAAAGTATGTAATTTCTATACCTAATTCTGAATGTAATGTAATTCTATGCAACTTCATAACAATAGCTATACAATATGTGAGGAGTGCAAATATTTAATCATTGACGAACACAAAGTAAACATTTACTAAATTAGCAAAGCTGAGAGTGCTAAAACACAGAATGTTTATGAGACAATATCAGAGATTCTCAGAGGTATGTGACTTAAGTTGTTCCTATCATCTAGAATTCTTTGTGCATATTTGATGCATTTGTCTATCTGCTTTGCTGGATTTTCAGAAACTATGAAAAAGATATAAAATAGATGATCAGATCAGCACCAGCTACTTAAGAAACAAAGGAAATGAGAGACATGAGAAATGTATTATGCATATACTTTGATTTAGTAAATGAATATTATAAAGTGAAAATGTATGAAATCATAGTCAATTAAAAGTCAGAATCCCAGACTGCTAAAACTCCTGAGCACATTATTGCTTTCTATGTCAAAGTTCAACAGGAGTTACACTTAATGCATGTAGTTCAGATTTGCACTAGTTGAAGGGCTGAAGCAAGGTTATGGTTTCTATAAAGTATCTAATCATGGATAGGACTAGCACAAAACAGATGTAGAGAAAAAATTAATGGGGAAAATGCACTACAAATTTTATAATCACCCAAGATAGAGTGTAAACACAAAACAAACAATGTGAACTAAATGGAAACTATATATCTTGACTTATTGCAATGTAAGCAAATAACCTGTGAAGAGTATATATAAAGAAAATGATTGAGATACCCCCAAGAACAAAGCAAATTACCGAGAAAAAAAACAAAATAATTACGTTCACTTTGTGCAAGCATCAATTCAAGGTATGCAAGTCTACGTAAGCTTATGATATTTCTTTTATCCTAAATCAAATGAAAGATTAAGAATCCATGAAATGAAGGGAGCATTTGATGTTTAGAGAACAGAAAACTTCAGAACATAAAAAAGCGAAATATAATCATGTTAAGGACAAACTTAAAGCATTTTTTGTAGCTCATTTGTAATATCTTTTACTGGCAATGTAGAGGCAGAGGCAATCATAAGCTTGCTGCAGACACAAATTCAATTAAGTCTAGTAGATAAAATTAACAGTAAGAAGGGAGCGAAACACAAATTCAAATATGTAAGTCTTCTTTCACTCACAGTTTTCAGTAGATGATGCTCTGCTTCCTCCTTATAAACTTCAGGAATTGCATTATAAAACCTTCCTTTTAGATATTCGAACATTATATGTTCATAATTTGACTCCCTCTTCTCTGCACGAATTTGTACCACTTAAACACAGTTGATAAATGAAATTGAATGCATTTTTTTTCTCCATCTGAAAATTTATACCTTGAGGATCTCATTCAAGGACTTGGATGTACAAACGAATTTGATGCCGGAGGTTAGAGATTTTCTATTGTATACTTGACGGGAAATGCTGGTTGCAAAAATTTTCAATCCATTCGGCCATTTTAGTCACATTTAAAATCTAATCCTCGTAGAATTCTTTTAGATCGGTGGAGACTTGTCCTTTCTCCCCAGAAACCTCTTCATTTAAAGTGCTCATCTTCGATGGTGGATTTGCATTTTTTTAGATGAGTAGAAACTTCTTCAATGTAGACTTGTCTTTTAATTAGGTCGTATTTCACTATGTACATCCACTTTAGGAAGCAATATATCTATCAGGTGAAGAATGAATATTTGTACAAAATGAAAAAAAATCAAAAATTGCATAACACAAGAAAGAACAAATAAGTGAGTGGCCTAAGTTTCGCGTAATCTTTACTTTCGATGCCACACTCGTGTTGGTTTCTCCAAAAATCTAATAGTTTTGTAGAATCAAACATGCACTCATTGACATTTTGGGAAGAGTCCAAGCTACTTGACTCCACTAAAAGCTCTATACACCTCAAATTTATTTTCATGATTAAAGTTCACGAGTTAGCTTTACAAGATTTCATGTTCAAACTTGTGGTTCCAGAATATAAACAAACAAGCCAACTTGTAACATCATATCCAAAATTTAATCACACTTAATGAGACCTTGAAAGTGAAAGAGAAGAAATTGTCTGAGTATATTACCAAGCCAGAGATTTTCAAAAACCTGTGGTCTCTTGTAAACTGGTCCAATTTGCATCAGCTCATTGCCCCCGCCATCTGTACGAGATGCATCAAAACCTAAAGCATCGATATATAACCAAATTCCAACTATATACAACAAGGGAGCAAAAGGTAACACCCCTAACTTCTCTGCAAGATTCTGGAGCATTACCTGACAATTACCAGTTGTGAAACTAGCAGATACAACAAAATTAGCAAAATTCGTATGTGAGGCGTATTTATAGGAAGAAAACTAGCTAGACTCACAAAAATAAAAAAAATTCGTATCAACAACACAAGAATATGAAACCCTAAGTTAAAGTTTGGAATTTCAAAGATACACATAAATATCAAAACCCTAATGCTAGAATTTAGACTTTTAGTGATAGAATTCTTACCTGATAAATCCTATTCCAACAACCCTAAAGCTTTAAGATGTGAGGCGTGTTCATGTGCGAAGCATTTTGTTCATCTATGAAATCCAGCAGAACAACTCTTTAACAAAGAATCTATGATGAAAATCGTGTTCTTCAGCTCTTCATTCTGAAACAAGGAATCTGGATCAACTTTGACGGAAATCTGTGAGCGAACCACATTATTCTACAGTTCTTCAGAAAAGGTATTGTTCATGTCTGTGAGAGAAAAGGGCGTTGTTCATTGAGGAAAGTGGCGATTTTTTTCTGATTTGGGTGAAAACAACTTTTAATTTATTTATTTATTTTTGCCCCAATAAAAATTGGAGGGAGAATAAGTTTTGATAATAAAAATAACAGAGAAAATATAATATTTAGTAAAAACATTAAAGCCACATTTGTAAAGTGTTGTTTTTATAATTATAAAAATAGGACATTTTAAAAGTGTGGTCATATATGTAAATAAATGTTGCCAATTATATTATGTTGTAACAACCCTTACAAAGTGTTGTTGATACCATTAAAGAGTACACTTTATAAGTGTTGTCAATGTTATTGTAGCTAAAAGTTAAAAACTTGGGCTACACTTTAAAAGTGTTCCCAAAAGTATCTTAGGCAACACTTTAAAAGCGTTGTCCAGAATTTGTGTGGCCGTAGGTCTAAAACGGTGTAGTGTGGGGTTGGGGTCGTTATATGAGGGGTTAAATGACTTAATTAGGATCCTTTAAACCCCTAACTAATGACCTAATCCCTTAATTAATTAGTTAAACCAACTTAAAAACGTGTAGAAAAATGTAGTGTCATCGACGATATCACGATTTACGGATCAATGGGTCAATCGACGGAACAAGCCTCCTCCGTGCTGCACATCCGTGGTTCTTGTCAGAGACTTGTGCAGGCGAGGGCTCCAACCATTTTTCTAAGTGTTGGTTGACGGTTGGCAACTACGTCCCGTCGATCAACACACGAATCGTCGATGGCCCTCTCGTGGTTGCACACTGCCCAGGCAGTGTTGCCTCCTACGTTCTAGTGTCCTCTTCAAGGGCCCTTGGTTAGTCCTTGGGAAGTCGTACCCGGATGTTTTGACCAAGAATAAACTTTAACTCATGTTATACACCCTTCCACCAAATTTCATGAATTTCCGACTCCTAAAAGCTAGTCAAATAGGCTAAGGCAGTCTAGTACCTTCATGAGCTAGTTTCCGGACGTCGTGGACGTTCTTGGGCGTTTTGGTTTCTAAACTTCCTAAATGACATAAATTCATTCAAATGACTCTTAAAACAGTGTCTAGACCTCATGTCCCTTATGTTAGTCTTGAAGACACGTCTTGAATTTTCGAGGTGTGACATTATCCCCCCCCTTAGGAATATTCGTCCCCGAATGACACTAAAATTCTTTTGAAGGAAGGAATAGACTCAAGACTGCAGCCCAACCAATCAACAATACAAAACAAACGAATCATACCATTTCAATAAGGCAATTTCAAAACTTCAATTACCACACGATAGGCTCAAACATCACATTTCGAGGAATTTCGTTCTCACAAATGAGTTCAACCTAAACATGCTACATATCATTTCTTAAAGACTCACCATAAAAATGCACAACATAACCCAAACAAGCCAAAGAGCAAATTTCATGTTTAATGCATCATTCGCTGTAAGGGTATTCAAAAATGCACATTTTGCAAGACTACACCAAAAATCAAGAAACTTCAATTTCTTCATTATTTTCATTATTAATAAAAGTAACTAACCTTAGTTATCAAATAGATGAGGGTAACGGGACTTCATTTAGGCCTCGGCCTCCCATGTTGCCCCCTCAACTAAGTGATTTTTCCATAACACCTTTACGGAAACCACCTCTTTGTTTCACAACCTCTTTACTTGCCTCTCAAGAATTTGAACCGGGACCTCCTCATAAGAGAGGTTATCCTTGACACAAAGACCCTCAATAGGAAGATGGACTCGGGATCACCGATACACTTCGTCAACATAGAAACATGGAAAATCGGATGAACCGAAGCCAATTCACTAGGGAGTTTAAATTCATAGGCAACCTTACCAACCCTTTGAAAGATTTCATAGGGACCCACATAACGAGGACTTGACTTCCCCTTCTTGCAAAATCTAAACACCCCCTTCATAGGTGAAATTTTCAAGTGCACCTTATCACTTTCTTCAAACTCTAGATCCCTCCTCCTATGATTGGCATAAGACATTTGCCAACTATATAGGCCGTTTGCAAGCGATTTTTTATAATATGAACTTTCTCCAAAGTCTTATAAATCAAATCGGGACCAAGAATCGAAGACTCACCAATTTTAAACCACCCAATATGAGATCTACACCTCCTACCATATAACGCTTCATAAGGAGCCATGGAAATGGATGAATGGAAACTATTCTTGTAAGCAAACTCCACCAAAGGCAAGTGCTTATAAAAACATCCCTTGAAGTCAATAATACAAGCTCTAGGCATATCCTCAAGGGTTTGAATAGTATGTTCCGCTTGACCATCCATTTGGGGATGAAAGACGGTACTCAACTTCACCTTAGTACCCAAAACTTCTTGAAATGACCTCCAAAACCTAGACGTGAATTGTGCACCCCTATCCGATATGATGGATAACGAAATACCATGGCGACACACAATCTCATATAGGAAGATCTTTGCATAATCCTCCACAGAATAAGTAGACATGACGGGAAGAAAATGAGCGGACTTGGTCAACCTATCCACCACCACCCATATGGAATCATATTGTTTTTGAGTCTTAGGAAAGCCTACCACAAAATCCATATTGATGTATTCTCACTTCCAAGTAGGAATTTGGATTTCTTATAGTAAGCCACACGGCTTTTGATGTTCGGCTTTCACTTGTTGGCAATTTGGACACTTAGCAACAAACTCCGCTATGTCCTTTTTAAAGCCTTCCCACCAATACACTTCCCTAAGGTCATGATACATCTTTGTTGACCCCGGATGAATGGAATAACGGAACCCATGAGCTTCCTCAAGAATCTGATTCCTCAAATCATCGACATTGGGAAAACACAACCTTCCTTGATACCTCTAAACACCATCCCCCCTAAGGAGAAAGACTAATTAAACTTACCAAGAACCTATTATTTCAACTCCATCAATGGTTGATCAAGGTGTTGTTTGGACTTCACCTCAACAACTAAGGATGACTCGGAGTTATGATGAACCATGAATCTACCATTTGGAGAATCTTCTAATCTAAACCCCAATCTAGCCAACCTATGAACATCTTTCACTAGGTATTTCTTGTCTTCCTCCACATGAGACACACTTCCCATGGTCATACGACATAGAGCATCCGCAACCACATTGGCCTTGCCGGGATGGTAGAGAACACTCATATGGTAATCTTTCAACAACTCTGACCACCTTCTTTGTTGGAGATTCAACTCCTTTTGGGTAAACACATATTGGAGACTCTTATGATCGGTAAACACATCAACATGAACACCATACAAGTAATGCCTCCATATTTTCAAGGCATATACTACAGTCGCTAACTCAAGATCATGAGTGGGATAATTCTTGTCATGCACCTTAAGTTGTCTACAAGGATAGGCAATTACTTTCCCATGTTGCATAAGCACACACCCCAAACCTACTCGGGATGCGTCCCAATACACAACGAAGCCCTTTATACCCTCCGGTAAAGTCAACATCAGAGCGGAAGTAAGCCTATCTTTCAAGATTTGGAAGCTCTTTTCACATGCTTCCGACCACTCAAACTTCTTACTCTTTTGGGTCAAAGTAGTAAAAGGAGATGCAATGGATGCAAAACCATCCACAAACCTTTGATAATTACCCGCTAGACCAAAGAAACTCCTAATGTCGGTTGGAGTCAATGGTCTAGGAGAACTTCTCACTGCCTTCGTTTTCCTTGGATCAACCTCAACTCCTTCACTAGAGATGATATGAAAAAGAAATGCCACCGACCTCAACCAAAACTCACATTTGCTATACTTTGCAACAATTGATGTTCTTTAAGTACTTGCAACACCACCCTCAAATGATTCATGTGATCACCCTCATTCTTCGAATATACCAATATGTCGTCAATGAAGACAATGACAAATGAATCTATGTAACTTTGAAACACCTTATTCATTAGGTCCATAAATTCCACTGGAGCATTAGTGAGACCAAATGACATAACTAGGAACTCATAGTGACCATATCTTGTCCGAAATGTCGTCTTTGGTACATCCTCACCTCTCACCCTATGTTGGTGATACCCCGATCTCAAGTAAATCTTAGAGAAGTAGTTTGGCCCTTGGAGTTGATCAAACAAGTCGTCAATCTGAGGGAGAGGATACTTGTTCTTCATAGTGACTTTATTTAGTTGAGGATAATCAATGCACATTCTTAAGGACCCATCTTTATTCTTCACAAATAAAACTGGAGAACCCCATGGAAAAATACTAGGTCTTATGAAGCCCTTGTCTAGAAAATCTTTGAGTTGAGCCTTCAACTCCTTCAATTCCGCAGGAGCCATCCGATAAGGAGAAATTGAAATGAGATTTGTATCCGGTAGCAAATCAATACCAAAATCAATTTCCCGTTTGGGAGGAATACCGGGAAGATCATTAGGGAAGACCTCCAAAAATTCACTCACTACGGGGACCGGCTCAATGGGAGGAATTTCGTAGTCTAAATCTTGGACTCTTACTATGTGATATAAACAACCTTTTTGAGATTATTTTGATTTCTTTTAGATAAGAAATGATACGACCTCAGGAATAGAATTTCTCCCTTTCCACTCTACAACGGGTTCATTTGGAAAGTTAAACTTCACCACCCTTGTCCTACAATCAATACAGGCAAAGCAAGCATGCAACCAATCCATACCCAAAATGATATCGAAATCAAGTATATCTAGTTCTACTAGATCAACATGAGAAACTCTATTGGGCAACATGATAGGACAATTTCTATATACCCTCTTTGCAACAACCGACTCACCGACCAGGGTAGACACTATGAAGGATTCATGAAAGATAACGGGTAAAATATCAAATTTTTTAGCTACTAAAGGGGTAACAAAGGACAAAGTAACACCGAGATCAATTAAAGCATACATATCAATAGAAAAGACTTTCAACATACCGGTCACCACATCGGGAGAGGTCTCTTGCTCACCCCTAGTGCGGAGAGCATTGACGCGGTTCTTCTTAGGAACATCACTAGAACCACTTGCTTGAGCTTGACCTCCCTTATCTTGACCCTTCATATTAGGGCAATCCCTAACCTTGTGGACACTCTTGCCACAACTAAAACAATTGCCCGTTCTGACCAAGCATTCATCAAAGTGACCCTTTCCACACTCGGCACATGTAGGCTTCTCATTTGGTGAGTTTCCACTCCTTCCCTTTTGAACTCTAGGTTTTGACACCATATCATTACGAGCCTTAGGGAACCTGAATAGAACTTGATTAAGATAACCTCTTATTGAACTTAGGCTTGTCTTGTATCTCAAGCCTACCTTTAGAAGAACCACCATCAAATGATTTTGCCCTTTTAGCATCTCTACTCTTCCTCCAAGACCTTACCTCCTCCACTTGTCTAGCATGCACCATAAGACGAGAAATGTTCATGTTGTTATGTAGCATAGCCGAATGACACTCCTCTTGAAAATCTTCTGACACCCCCGTCACAAAGCTGCTTATTTCATCCCTAGGATCGGAAACCAAAAAAGGAGCATACTTGGACAATTTAGTAAATTTCAAGAAGTATTCAAGCGCCCTCATACCTCCTTGACAATGTTTGATTTACTCCACCACTTTGGCCTCCCTCATCAACCTAGGAA
Organism: Solanum sitiens; assembly: GCA_016801875.1. Taxonomy (NCBI): domain Eukaryota; kingdom Viridiplantae; phylum Streptophyta; class Magnoliopsida; order Solanales; family Solanaceae; genus Solanum; species Solanum sitiens. Next base: position 5,491 of record JABWTJ010001112.1, on the reverse strand, counting down.
AGAACCGATCAAGAAAAGACTTCTTAAAGATATCCCAAGTCACCGGTCCACCCCTAAGAGGCCTATTGTACCTTTATTGAACATACCAAGTTTGAGCCACATTGTTGAGTTGGTATGTGGCTAACTCGGCCTTCTCACTAGTAGACAACCCCATAGCAAAGAGTAACTTGTAGACTTCATCAATAAACTCTTGGGGGTCTTCTTCAACTTTGGACCCATAGAAAGTAGGAGGGTTCATCCTAGTGAAATCCCTTAGACGGGATGCCATGGTAGGGATTTGTTGAGTTGGTCGGGGTACAACCTCCCGGTTAGCTTGGGCCGTCATAGCTTGGGCTTGTGTAATGACGTCTTGGGCAAATTCAAAGAGGGCAGCCCATATCTCACCATCCGTCAAAGGTGGAGGATTGACCGGAGCTTGGTCAACATTAGCATCTTCTTCAAGAGGAGGGACTTGATCACCACGGGGAGGACCTCCCGCATTGTCAATCTCTTCCTCAAGTCTTTGTGCTGCATTCCTTCGAGTATTCATTGCCTATACCCAAAATACAAGGTTTAGGTGAAAACACACAATAAGTATACTCTAGAGGCCCGATATTGGATTTCCAAAATGAGAGAGTTTCTTAAGCATCATATAGATTTCTATCCATAAGTGTGGCGTGCTTCACAATTATGAGTATGAATCTACATAGACGTGGTTGAGAGAGACATCAACATAAAAGATATTCAACCTCATGCTCTGATACCAAGTTTGTCACATTCGGGTTTACCCCCTAGACGTAACCGGCGTCGTCTTCCTCTTTGAGGACTAAGACTAGCCTCTTAGTCTTACTGATTACATTCATAGGTCAAAAATATGGAAGAATTAAAACTTTTCATTACTTCTACTTGGAGGTTTACATAGAGCTCTACATACACATAATATATTCAAATCGAGTATAAATAGACCCTTCTTATAGGAAGATTACATAGTCTTCTACTTTTATGGCATGTACATATATATATAGAAGATATAACATAGTCTTAAAGATTGTCTCATCTCATAACCATCTAAGAATATTAGCGATTTCGGCATAGCCCTACATCAAGGTAAATAAGCCACCTATAGGCTTATACAATTCGTACTCAAATAAATATAGAAGGAACATAAGAGTCTTAAAAAGTTAAACAAATCCATAAGAACGATATTGGCATCGCCCTTGGAATATGAGGACCTACCCACTTGGATGAATGAGAAACTCCAACTCTTTTTCAAAGTTGTCACAAAGAGTCCTCAACGACCGTAACATAAAATGTTGGGGAAAAGGGAGAAAATGGGGCTATTATGCCACTTGTACTAAGTATGAGACCATATGCACATATAAGATCAAATCATGCTAAAAAGGACATTTCATTAAAAACTATGCTACTTTGTCTTTTGAAAGTCTAATGCATAATCAAGCACACCATACCAATCATCAAGACACAAGTATCAAGTCAAGGTGAGCAACATACTTGTTAATCATACTTTAACCCATAATCTAGAACAACCTTATCATCAAGTTATTACATCACAAGCATGAATAAGAGTTTATCATATCATAATAAGCTAGACAAGTACTCATGCATCCTCATCAAGTAAACAAGTTCAATGACCAAGCAAAGCCCCATAACTTTACTCAATCAAGTAACCCAACAAGAAACCATAACCAATGTCCAACTTCACATAATATAACCTTTAAGGATACATAACATCATACTTTAACAATATAGACCAAATACACGTTCATAAGGATAACCATTATCATATAATATCATTTTCATTGTAGAATCAAGATATTATCATCATTTACATCATTATCATATACATACATAATATCAACCTTCTAAAGCTTCCATCAAGGCAAACTAGTGCAAGGCATAGGTAGAGTCCCATACCGCTACCTAGGCTAAGTCAAACCTCTTAAGTCACCCTAGTTCGTTTATACTTTATTACTTCATTTTAGTTTTAGGGAACACTTGCCTTAACCGACATAAACCATGAGAGCTAAGTGTGGAATCCGGTGTTGTAAAACCTTACACCGATGGAAGGTGGTATACCAGCCAAAGTAAAACCAAATATAAATGTAGCTTTCTAGGTGGATCCACTAGCTAGTCTTCCTATGGGGGCAACATAGTTCAAGAACTAAGAGATAGGTGTATCCGTATTCATACCACTTGGAAATTGGGGCCTCCTATCATGGGAATCCATTGGATGAGTATCCCTCTTTGGGGAGTCAACACCACATATAGAACTATAGGGTGACTCTTCATCTTTGGGAAGTCATCACCTCCCATTGTCAAGTTCACTCGGTGCTAAGCTAAGTCCCTTTATTGAAATGTCTTTAATGTCTTTATTAATCATCATAGCTTAATTTAGGTCATAGGGTCTACCCTTTGTATAATCATTATCATCATAGCTCAATAAGAATTGCATGAGTATAGTCCTTTCATCACAATTCATTAAGTGAGGTTACCACATTTACATATTCATTCATGATAAGGCACATTGGTAGTCATCACCATCATTATAGATTTACATCTTAATCAATCTCACAAGCATATTCAAGACGTTTTAATTCAACATTATACCACCCTATCAATCCTATTACAAGGCATACTACAACACCACATCATGACTTAATCACAATTAATCATAATTTGAGTAAAGAATAGGGTTCATTAGACTTACCAAGTCTACTTCATAACTCATCATCAAAGTCTTACCATCAACCCTAAGTTCAACCCAAATTAGGTCATAATATCACCATAATTCAACCACCAACTTGATCACAAGGCTTTAAGAATTATTACATCATAATTCAATACTAGATCAAAGCTTAAGAAAAGATACATAGGTCAATTCATCATAACCCAGCTCACTCTCAAGAACTAGCATGAAAGACTAAAATTCATCCAAATTCATTCATGATTAGCATAACAATATCATCTAGTAGTAATTCAACCAATAACCAAGTCAATTGAATCAATAGAACCTAATTCACATCAAGATCATAACCTAAGGTTAAGGGGTAAAGGTCTTCCTCTACAAACTAGACCAAATCATCAAGATATATCATAATTAAGTTAGAATACATCTTAAACTATCCATAAAATCATAAATAAATCATTAAAAAATCAAATTTTAACATTAATTTCGAGATTGGATGAAACCCACTTGAATACTCAACTTTGAAATTTCTTTGAAGGAACCCTTTGAGCAAAGAGGTCTCAAAGGTGAATTAGATCCCATAACTTAACGTTTTATGACAAATTGATGGTGAAATCTCCCCCTTACAGCCCCCAAAATCTCCCTCTATCTTGTTTTCAATGGTGTCTTCCAATAGAGAGAGAAAGAAGAGAGAAGAAAGACAGTTTTGTTTTGAGAGTTCTCATTAAACTAATGGGGTTGGGGTCTTTATTTGGGGGGGGGGTTAAATGACTTAATTAGGCTCCCTTAAACCCCTAACTAATGACCTAACCCCTTAATTAATTAGTTAAGACCAACTTAAAAACATACCAAGTGTCTTAATTAACTCAAGCACAAGAGGGAGAAAATTGCAGTAGCTTACCTTGCTGGACATGACTACCACTTGATAAGACTTGGATTCTTCAAGGTAAAGGTTGTCCTCCTTAACTTGCCTTAAATTATACCTTCCAATAGCTTGAAATACCTATTATTTAAGAACCCTAATGGTATTTAATGGCTGTTGTATGAATCTAAGAGAGAGAAGAGAGAAAGCTCTAGTAATCAGATATTTTGTCAAAGTAAAATGGTTGGGAAAAGTTGATATCAATCTCTTTTAAAGGGACCTGCTTTGGACGACTTTATCACTCATTTTGGGCCATAATATGCCAAGTAGGTGACCCACCCACTTGGACTTTTCATTAGGACTTTTTTGGACTTAATAACATTGCCCTTTTGCCACCTTTCTCATTCTTCATTTGCAGCCAACATGTGTCTTTATTTTGGGCCACACCTTTAAGTAGGTGATGCATCTAGTTTTCCATTAAAATTATTTCTTGTGGGCTTGAGAAGATTGGGCCTTGGTTGTCCATTTCCCCCTTATTCTTCCATTCAACTTGGGCTAAATTAATGCAAATAGGTGTAGTGTACTTGGCCCAATAACACAGTCAAAGAGTCTTAGTAGGTGATGCACATACTTGGTCCTTTGGGCTGGTCAATAAGTCAAAGTAGGTGATGCACCTACTTGTAACGGCCTGTATTTTTGTATGTGGTAGTTCTATTCATGTTATACTTGACATATACTTATAGTGTAGGTGAGGGATCATGTTTCTTACATGATTAGTGTTGGTTTAAACTAGCTTGGAAGGTGATGTAATGCCTTGCACGTTTTAGCATATGTATTGCAAGTTAACTCTGATGGAAAGTATTTAAGTAATTATAGTAAGGTGGTAATTGAGCTAGCAGTTGCATCACCTACTTGATCTATATTATAGTTAAAGGTCCCAAGTTTGATTGACCAGATTTAGGCTTATATTTAGGGGCTCATTTGAAGCCCAAACCTGTTAAAGAAAATGTGAATGAAAGAAGGCCCAACAGCCAAATCTGCCAATTGGCCATTATGGATAAAGCCCAAGTGAAACTAAGTAAGTACATGACCTCCTAAGATTTGTTTTACCATGTTATTGGGCCAAGTGTGTACCACCTACTTGCACTAATCTGTCCCAAGCTGATTAAAAGAACAAAGGAAAAATGGACAGCCAAGGTCCAATAATATTAAGTCCAAAAGGGCCCAAGTTAAAAGGACAAGCAGGTGGGGCACCTACTTGACATTATATGGACCAAAATTGGTCAAGAGTGTCGGCCATAACACCTCCTTTTTCAAAGGATAAGAATCAAGTCTTATTCTCCATTTTGAACTTGCAAAAGTTTCAGATTTCCTAAGTTCTTTCTTGGTCTCTCTTGGCTTCAATTAGCAGCCCTAAGACACCTTAGAGTTCTTGAAGTGCTGTCTAATTTTTCAAGTAAGAAGTTTGAAGGAGAGTTTGAATTCTTGAAGTACAAGTTTAGAGGATAAATTTCCAGAATTAAGGTAAGACTTCAACCCATTTGTTTTCCTCTCTTTGATCATGTTTGGATTGGAGAATTTTGTATATATTTATCAAGAATTCATGGATGATGATAAATCTTTGAGTCAATATTCTCCTATTATGCTGAAAGATTTGAGATTGTTAGTGGCTGCCTTATGAATATTGTTGTTGAGGGCTGTTTGAGTATCTCTGGAAATGATGTTTGAAGTTGTATTAATGTGTAGAGGAAGGGTGTGGTGGTTCACCATTTATGTAAGGGTTGTATGGGCCTGATTTCCATCAAATATTTTTAGCTACTGTTTTGGAGAACCTTATTGTGATTACTGCTGCTGTTGCTTAAATCATGACTTCTGGTGTAGATGCGCAACCCAAGAAGAAGGCTGAATCGTGAATAAGTGGTATTTAGGTCCATAATATAAGG